>VYZU01010211.1:6168-21898 GCA_013401355.1 Ceyx cyanopectus
AAACACAGCCAACAGGTGTTCCCGCAGGAGAATAAAACCTGTAGTTGGAGAAATGGTTTTCTGCAGTGGAAAACTCCGTCTGCTGACGAGAGGCAGGGCCCAGGACTCCCGAGAAGAGACGTCTCCCCGCCGCTCCGCCGTGCCGTCGCCGCCGCGCTGTCGCCGCCGCGAGAGCGAGTCTGTCCCAAACCACACCCCTCTTTCGCTTCTGTCCGTATGCCTTCAGGCTTGTTTTTTCGGCCCCCCCCTGTCCCCCGCACCATTTTCTCCCCTGCCCAGACGGCCCGGCCCCACCCCCACAGGCAAAGAGAGGGAAGAAAAAAAAAAGGGAAAAGGTTTGGGTTCTCTCCTAAAGGGAATTGCTACCCCTTGACAGGAGTCTAAAGGATCCTAGGGCAAATCATAAGAATTTTAATTCTGTAGTATTCATATGGCAAATATATGACTGGTAAGTATTGTTATGACACAAATCTTACACATAATTGGAATCTGAAAAGGTTTCACAATGACCTGTGAATCTTCAGAATGTGCAGTGTTCCTGCTAATTTTGTTAATATAAATTGATGATTGATTTAAATAAAAATGGAGCAGAGAAGCCAGCTTAAAAAAAATGTAGCATGTATTCTATTTGATAGATAATAAAGCAGTCTGGATGCATTTAACTCAGTAAATTCTGGTGCATATATTCATTTCCTTCAGTACACAAGGAATGCAAGGTAGATGGTAAGCTCTAGGAGAAATATAAGCTATGAATAGGAAGTGGAAACAACAATTATCATCCCTCCTATTTAAATTCCTTGTGATTTGTGGTTTAGGTATATTCACCCAAAGAAAACAACTGGCTTGTTAGCAGCAAAGGCTATTTCAGGCAATCAACACCAATCCTAACATACAAGTTATGTGGGTATGGCAGTGCTGATAACCAATATAAAAACCTGGTTGCAATGACATTCATCAAAGTGAGCAGCCTTGACAAGACCTCTGAAATCACAGAATCACAGAATCACAGAAATTAGGGGCTGGAAGGGACCTAGAAGATCATCTAGTCCAACCCCCCCCGCCTGACCACATAGTTTTAGAAAAAGACTTCTAGATCTCAAAGCTCATAATTTAGCCCTTTTCTGACAATCTGCTTTGAGCCAGGCCTACCAGGGGGTGGAAAGCAATTGTGCTTTCATATGAGGAAAAACACATGAGTAAATACTCTAGAAAAAAAAAATATTAAAAATTCCAGGTTAGTTTAGTTCCAGCACTGTTAAAACCACACATTTAGAGAATAGACAATATGTAAAGAAACTAACATAATGAATCAATGAAATCAATGAATCAATATGAATATATTATGAATATATCAATATGAATCAATAGAAACAGAAGTAGCAATTGTAAAAAGCAGGATAATGTGTTATGTACACATTTGAATATGAGTATGTGGAGATAACTTCTTAATACAATTTACATGCACAGGTCAAGAGAATATACAGTGACAAAGAAACATGAACAGCACCTAACCTCCAACAAACAATGCTTTCTAGAGGCTGATGAGTAAAAATCTGTGAGGGCATCTCAGTCTTAAATTTGGTTGCTTGGTGGAATTGTCACCTTGTACATGCTTGGTCAGTCATGATCTGGACCTATAGAAACTACAGCTGACTTCTTGTTCAAAGAGAGTTGGAGTAACTGCTTCAGTTCCTTAACTTATGTCTTAGTTTAGACAACTATTATCTGAGACCCGGGACTTATAAGGAGACAAGAAATTTATTAGAACAATATATATGTATAAACAACAAAAAAAACCAAGCTAGGCAACAACAAAATGTATAATCAATGCTTTGAATCACCTATATATATGTATGCGACAGACCCCGACGGCTAATCCCCCCCCCGGCAAAGAGAGAGAGAGAGGGAGAGAGAGTCCGCTCCGGGCTGTCTTTTCTTAAACGGGAAAACAGTCTTTGGAATCAAAAGCGCCAGGCGAACTCAGGAAATACACAGCCAACAGATGTGTTCCCGCAGGAGAATAAACCTGTGGTTGGAGAAATGGTTTTCTGCAGGGGAAAACTCCGTCCGCTGACGAAAGGCAGGGCCACGCTCCCGAGAAGAGCCGTCTCCGCGCCATGCCGTCCTCGCCTCCAGAGCCTTTTGTCTCTCCAAACCACACCCCTCTTCCGCTTCTGTCCGCATGCCCTCAGGCTTGTTTCTGTCGGCCCCCCTCCTTCCCCCGCACCATTTTCTCCCCTGCCCGGTCGGCCCGGCCCCACCCCCACAGGCAAAGAGAGAGAAAAAGAAAAAAAAAAAAGAAAAGTTTTGTTTCTCTCCTAAAGGGAATTGCTACCCCTTGACAACTTAGCCTTGGAAACATCACCTTGGGGTTCTTCATCATGCCTTGGGTTTGGGGAAGAATACACCACAGCCCAGAAATGAGATTTGAATTTCATATATTCCAACTAACTGAGAACAACAGAAAAGCAAAGTGGTGCTCTGCTGTGTTTCTTCAAGAGAAACCTAATGATTTTGAATAAGACTGGGAACAGTTTGCAGCAATAGAGCATTAAAGCAGCATATTCAGCGTATGTGTTCCAGGAATTGATCAATGCTGCTCTGAAGATCAGCAAATGCCACATTCTTCTGTGATTTCATCAGGAACTGCCTGAAAAAAATAAGCAGAAATGGAAAGCCTAGCCTTACCATATGAGAAAGATTCAAGGGCCATTCTTAGTTTCCAGGTATTTCAAAAGCCACAGTAAAGAAATCTGTAAGAGGAGAAAAATGTTCAAGTTAGCATGAGTAATGAGAAGGGTTGCTTGGTTTTATATGTAGATCATCTACTTCTACCCAAAATCCTAGCTATTTTTAGGACTAGTTTTTGGTGCAACAGCATAGAAGAAATACATGGGAAAGTATTTTTTTCTTGCAGCTAAGGCGGCCAATGTCATCCTGGGCTGCATCAGGAGAAGTGTTGCCAGCAGATGGAGAGAGGGGATTCTGCTGCTCTGCTCTGGGCAGAGCTCCCTTGGAGCCCTATGTCCAGCTCTGGAGCCCTCAGCACAGGAAGGACATGGACATGATGGAGCAGGGCCAGAGGAGGCCATATTGATGCTCAGGGGGCTGGAACAGCTCTGCTCTGAGGACAGGCTGAGATTGCTGGGATTGCTCAGTTTGGAGAAGAGAAGGCTCCAGGGAGACCTTAGAGCACCTACCAGTGCCTGAAGGAAGCTGATCCAAAGCCTGGAGAGGGACTGTTTCCAAAGGCCTGGAGTGACAGGACAAGGGGCAATGGTTTGAAATGAGAAAGGAGTGGATTGAGATGAGAAATAAGGAAGAAGTTATTTCCCAGGATAGTAGTGGACACTGGAACAGGTTTCCTGGGGAGGTGGTTGAGGTCCCATCCCTGGAGACACTCCAGGTGGGGCTGGAGGAGGCTCTGAGCAACCTTCTCTAGTTGCAGATGTCCTTGCTTTCAGCAGGGGGTTGGACAAGATGATCTCAAGAGGTCCCTTTCAACCCAGACATTTCGATGATTCTATGATTGTCTTATTTGATGTTGAGAGAGAAGTAATATACTAGTTTGCCTATCAACTTCAGTCAGCTTCTCTCTGTCTAGGCACACACAGTGTTTATCAGCAGGGTATCTTGGAAATTTTTCCAGCCACATCTCCATGATGTTCTCAAAACTCTGCATGCAAATGCTGTCATTTCATGCACAATATATGAACTTGCATTTAACAGGGTGAGCCAGTAATGCTCTTTCTTAAAGTGGGTCAGAAACACTGCCATGACTCTTACCTTATGCATGCAAGTGCATCCATCTTCCTTTCAGTGGTGGGGTTAGGACAGCTGAAGACAAGGTGATTGTCCATAGCTATACCTCATATTAGCCAGAGAAGTCTCTGCATAGATGTTAATGTTGAGCTCTCTGAACTGCAGTGCTCTGAGCCACTAGGGAGTGAAGTCCCTGAGAAGACACGGTGCAGGTCAGTCAGCAGCAGGAATGGCAGCACCAGCTGTGGCTGCAGCAGCTCCAGCCTATTGAGACCAATCGCCCAGGACAAACTCCTCTAGTCAAGTCTCAGCTCCGGCTCCTGTTCAGGGAGGGGGAATAAAGACACAAAGAAATAAAAGTAAATTGTTTCATTCTAAGTAAGGAAAGCCAGATGTCTGGAGGGATTGTTGAGCATTTTTATTTGAGAAGGTTGGTTGATTGTTTTTATCTAGCAAATTGTCCACTGTCTTCTTTTCACTTAATGAAGTGACTTGGTATCACAGAGCCTTCTCTGGCTATTTACACTTCCAGTTCCCAGAGTGCTGTATCCATATTTAATGAGCAATTCTGTACATCTTCTTTCTTTCTTTCTTTCTTTCTTTCTTTCTTTCTTTCTTTCTTTCTTTCTTTCTTTCTTTCTTTCTTTCTTTCTTTCTTTCTTTCTTTTTCTTCTCTTTCTTTCTTCTTTCTTTCTCTTTCTTTCTTTCTTTCTTTCTTTCTTTCTTTCTTTCTTTCTTTCTTTCTTTCTTTTGATACAAGTGATCTACAAATCTCTTTTAATGAAACTTTATTCCCCATTAGAAAAAGGCTTCAGAGGCAAGTTTGGGAAAAATTTACATTCACTTTTTTTTTCAATCTACACACTCAATGACATTTGAAACACAAAGTTTTAAACCTCCTTCCATTTCCATTTACTTTGCTTCAGAAGGAAGTTAGCAAATCCAATTCTATTTTTTCTTCCATTTGCCAATAGACTACTTGAAAACAGAATAAATCAGTATGAAACACCAAAGATGAGCTTAATTGAAAAGGAAGAAAACACGTTTGAGGGGGAGACACTCCCTCTTCTTTCTCATATTTTCATTTCATGTAATACTTTCTTGAGTTGGCAGTCCATTCATAAGTCTACCTTGATGTGTTAAAAAAACCCAACAAAACAAAACAAAAAACCCAACTATTTTTCTTATAGGTTTATATACTTAATTTTCTTGGGTGGGCTTGTTGAAGAAATCATTAGTCAATGGTTTATACAATTATATTTTCATTTTCTTAGGTTATTAAAAACTAATGGTATGCTGTTTAATTAGACACTAAGAATCCACTTAGAAGATAGAAATAGGCTAACAAACTGCCTATCCTCACTACCAAGCCAAACTTTATAATAAATCATTATCTTTATAAATGAATTTAGTAATTTTAAAGAACTTCATTCTTTGTTATATTCACCATAGCTTTACCTATTTCCATAAGTTATCTCATTTATTTGTATCAGAGTACTATTAAATATAATGTTAATTTGTCAGAGCAGGGTATGGAAAGAATCCCTTAGAGGATATTATTGATATGAAGAATTTTGCTTATCCAAAGACTGAGCTTCTCCAAGACCAGGACGAGAAGCAATGGGAACAAGTTGGAGCACAAGAGGTTTAGGGTCAACACAAGGAAAAACTTTTTCACAGTGAGGGTGACAGAGCTCTGGAACGGGCTTCCCAGGGAGGTTGTAGAGTCTCCTTCTCTGGAGACATTCAAGACGTGCCTGGATGCGTTTCCTGGGTGGCTTAGTCTAGGTGATCCCGCTCAGGCAGGGGGGTTGGACTAGATGATCTTCTAGGTCTCTTCCAACTCCTAACATTCTGTGATTCTGTGACCCCATTAACTCCTGCACCATTGCATGGCCACGCTCTACAGCCCCAGGCAAGGGGACAGGGTAGGGGGTGAAAGAGCTGCTCCTGTGCTTAGCTTTGAACTTAGATGACAACCACTGTCAGATGGAATACGGACCTCTGCCACTAAGGAAATGAACAGAGACCCCCAGTTTATTTCCCATAGCCTGTGTAAGAGCTAGTGCATAACAAGGTCCTTTGGTCACTGCCAATCTGCCATGAATGTGAGAGTGACTGGGAGGGAGAAGGCTCAACGTCCCAGTTCCCTAGGCACGTGGTCCCCTCTGTCACAGCACTTATTAGACACCTTAGCCCTGGCACCATATTTACTTATGCCACAATATTTCATACTATATATTACAAGGTTAATAAAGCCTTCTTAACAGCTGCTGGTAGATCCCATAAAGCTTGCCAAGATTTCATTTTACAGGAATGACAAATAACCTCACAATATTGGGGGGTTTTCCACATCCAATCTCACAAGCCCTTCAGCAAAAGCTAAAATGGGGCAAAAAGAGGGAAAGAAAAAAAAACGAAAACAAACAAAGAAAACCAAAAACAAAATAAAAACCAAACAAACGCCACACTAGCTGTTGAGGAAAAGTGACAAGCAGCACTGCTCTCCATAAAAAGATGGTTAAATGTGTTTTTCATCTCTTACTGACTAAACAGTGAGGTAACAGTGTGTCCTTGGAGTGAGAACAGGACTGATTCTGACGGGTGATTTTCCTTCCCAGCTCAGTTCTTCTCCCCCCTGCCCTGGCTACAGCAGCAGCTGTTGGCACAGGCAGCGGCTGCTCCCAGCAGGGAGAACACCCCGTGTTCAGAGTCAGCACCAAGTGGGGTGCAGCCCAAGGCTACTGGTGAGGCTTGTGCCCCATGCTAGGTATAAAGAAAGTAAAAGGTGGCACCTGCATGGAGGGGACAGGACAGGGGACCCCAGACTGACCAGTCAGGGACCCCAGCCCACAGATGGCAGGGTCAGTGTAAAGCTGAGGGGTCACTGGGGGCTCGTTCCTCTCTTTTTTTCAAGATGATTATACAGGAGCTGTCTCTCTCCTGTATACAGTAACACCTGTGGCCAGGCAACATTCAGTTCAAGCTGTCTGAGAGCAGAGGATCAAATTTTGAGACATAAGACATAGGGGGTAGGGCTGCATAGGGTGGGTAGGTAGAGGACAAAAGAAAGGAAGGGATAAAATGAAAAGGACTATAAAATAGAGGTCTAAAGAGGAACAAGAGAAAACTAACAGGTGACAGAAGTCAAAAATCCTTCAAGAAAAAGACAAGGAACACTTGTCCAAAACTGTAAAGAGTATAAACGCTGTAAGAAAATAAAACTGGCAGTGCAGTGTGGTCATCTTGGGATCTCAAGAATCACCTCTAGCACTGTAAAGAGAGGAAAAGCAGCAACTAAGGGTATCTACCACCAACTTGAAGGAGCGCTGCCAGTTATTTAAGCAAAAGCAAAGTTTGTAAAATTAAAATATTGACTTTAGAACCATTTGAGAGTCAATTTAAATTGCAGAGAAGTAAAGAAGTGCCAATAGCTCTGGCACCTATATGTAGGTCAGTGGAACTAATCAAGTACTCTCACTAGAGATTTAAACATATGAAACTACATATACAGGTGAAAACCAAAAAACTTCCGTGTCCATTTTCCAGCTGAATTCAATCCACACAAAATGCAGAAAACTTGATCTTAATTGGAAACCAGCTCTCCATTTGAATTTAGGTGGCACAATTAATATTACATGTATTTTACAAACTTCATTCTTGTATATTCATAATGTACTGATATGTGAATTTTTAAGGGTAGGAAAATGTGAAATATGACAAAACAGTTAAGAACTTAATTATTTTTATCAGATGAATATTAATCATTCATAGTTATAATTTGCTCCCTCCTAAAGTAGTTCTAGGCAGCTACACCTGTAAATGGTTAGTTGAAAAGCTTTAACTGTCAGATGCAAGGAAAAAAATATTGAAAAATACTCATCAATTATACACAACAGCTTTGAGGAAGAAATGAGTTAACGTGAACTTCATGTTGAAGCCAAGGGAGAGTAGCAGCAGAAGAAGCAAAAAAAGCCACTCACATAACTGCATTTCTAGGGTCATGCTGAAATCTAAAAGATCTGCAAATACATGTCAATATGAGCTGTCAGTCTGAAATGACAGACACAGAAGAGGATGGACTGGACTGAGTCCAATGCTGGAGTCCCCAGTACAGGAATGATCTGGAGGTGCTGGAACATGTCCAGAGAAGGGCCACAAGGATGCTCAGAGGCTGGAGCAGCTCCTGTGAGGACAGGCTGAGAGAGCTGGGGTTGTTCAGTCTGGAGAAGAGAAGACTCCAGGGAGACGTTCTTGTGGCTTCCAGGATCTGAAGGGGGTTCCAGGAAGGCTGGGGAGGGACTTTTTAGGCTGTTGGGCAGTGACAGGACTGGAGGGAATGGATCAAAACTAGATATGGGTGGATTCAGATCAGACATGAGGAAGAGTTTCTTCCCCAGGAGGGTGGTGAGACACTGGCAACAGGGTGCCCAGAGGGATGGGGGAAGCCCCATCCTTGGAACTGTCTCAGGCCAGACTGGATGGGTGTCTGAGCAACCTGCTCTAGTGGGAGGTGTCCCTGCCCTTGACAGGGGGGTTGGAACTGGATGATCTTTAAAGTCCCTTCGAATCCTGACAATTTTATGATTCTGTGATTCTATGACTTTCAGTAATGCTAGTTTTGTCACTGCTTCTTCATAAGATACACACTTTGAAAGCAAATGAGCTGAGGCAGCCACAAGTGCACTGTAAGATAAACCTGGGATACACAAATGTTTCTCCAGGTCCCACATAAAAAAACCACTTTCATGCATTGACTGAGTGAAGACCAGAATATTCACAGAGCTGATGAGGACTCTAATTTTTATTAGTTTTGTTTGTTTCCAATTTTTGTTTTGTGGAGAATGGGCATTTCATAATCTCATAGGATCATAGAAATGTCTGGGTTGAAAGGGACCTCTCAACGTCATCTAGTCCAACCCCCCAACTCTTCCTTTGAGAGTTCAAAACATCAGGGAGGACAGGGGAGAAAAACAGTGAATCCATTTTTCCAGGTTTGGCCTCCCAAAGGGTATCACCAAAAGAAATACTATTTTGAATTTTGAGTTGGCTTTTTTCAGACTCAAAATCATGAAGAAAACACTTTATCTTAGTATTACTACATCACACATTCCTCTCCTCTCTTTCTCCCTTCACTTTGCCCTCTCAGCACACAACTTTTCCCCACTCCCAGCCTGAATAAACATCAAAGTGCGTCTCCCATTCTCATTACCCAAGAGCCAAGGAAAGCAGGAAAACGGAGGAAGACCTAAAAGCTACATGTTTGCACTTAAGCAAAGACCTATTTGAACATATTGTAGATCGATGGGCCAATGTTAACTGGAGGAGCTTAAACAAGGCCAAGGCCCGGGGCCTGCACTTGGGCAACAACAACCCCATCAAATCTCCAGGCTGGGAAAAGTGTAGCTGGAAAGCTGTCTGATGGAAAAGGACCTGAGGGTTTTAACTGGCAAGAGGCTGAACATGAGCCAGTAGTGTTCCCAGGTGGCCAAGAAAGCCAAGGGCATCCTGGCTTGGATCAGAAACAGTGTGAGAAGTGTGGAGAATTTTATCACAGAAAAAGGTCATGATTTACTGTCAGTGAACAACCCATGTTGATAAGACTAATGAGCAACTGTGAAGGAGCTGTGAGAAACTGACTTTGTAGCTAATTCTGAAGAGGCCTCGAAGTACTGATACGAGATTCCTGCCTTCCTCCCTCGGAATGTAGAAAATAGAACTTTGTCCTCCTGCAAAACTTTGCCTGAGAAACTGCTAGCTTCACACGGGGAGGGGATGATAACTGCTATTTCTGTAGCTCTGCTGTTTGACCAATAGTAAAGATGTAAACACGTTTGCTGTTAGAATCACTATAAATGTAGAATGGTTGTGAATAAAGATGAAGGACACATGGCACAATCACATTGATTGCAGTCGTTACTTCAGTGTCCAGCCGATAGTCCGGCTGAAGGGGGCACGACTTAGCCATATTGGCTCAATTCATAGCTCCATTTAGGAGAATGATGTACTCATATTGAGTTGTTCATCCAGTGGCGTTCTTTCTGACAGAGCAGCAGAAGTAGGGAGGCGATTGTCCCCCTGTACTGGGCACTGGGGAGACCACAGCTTGAGTGTTGTGTCCAGTTTGAGCACTTCATTCCAAGAGAGATCTGGAGCGAGTGCAGAAGAGGCAATAAAGCTGGGGAAGGGCCTGGAGAACAAATCTGATGAAGAGCCATAGAAGGAGCTGGAGCTGTTTAGTGTGAGGAAGAGGAAGCTGAAGGGAGACCTCAGTCTATACAACACCTGAAAGGACACCATAGAGAGGCTGGTGCTGGTCTTTTCTCACAGGTATTTAGTGACAGAACAAGAGGGGATGGATTCCAGTTGCACCAGGGTTAGACTGGGCATTAGGGAAAAATTGTTCCTTGAAAGAATGGTCAGACACTGGAACAGGCTTCCCAGGGAGGTGATTGAATCACCATCCCTGGATATATTGAAGGGTTGCTTGGATGTGGTTTTGAGGGACATGGTTTAGGGGTGAACTTTGTAGAATAGAGCTAATGATTGGACTGGATGATTGCAAGGGTCTTTTCCAACCTGAATGATTCTGTGATTTTATACTCTGCTCATGCTTTGAAACACTTAGGAGAGAGTAGCTCAAGTCTGGAAACTGAAGGGGAGCATCAGGCAGGGCTCAGAGCCACACTCACATCTCTGCCCGTCAACAGGCACATTTCTCCTGCACTGCTTCTCCTTGCCGCAGCCCTCTGGAAAATTGATTATCCAAGGCTGTTACTTGCAATAACAGGGACCCAGAAGGTCCCTTAGTCTGAAGTTGCTCTGTGTAGTCTAATTCCCTCCCCAGCCCTCCTCCATAAGCTGCAATTTTGCAGGCAATAGCACGATTGACCTTTCCTTACATACAACCTTTTATTGAAAGCAGAAATACTTGCTTGTATCCTAGCACTGAGTTGTACCACAGTGGCTGGGCAAAATAGCATTCTGTTTGCACACTAGAGATCAGAGGTAAAACTGGCATCCAAAGAAGGAGTTCTATCTTTAAAATTTTTTATTTTAGACTATTTGGTCTGGCTTTAAGTTACATTTTAACCATAAACGTATAAGAAGCTGTCCCAGATGGTGAATGTAAAACATGCTATAAATTCTAATTATTCAAATAAGTCGCTAATAACCATAATGCCAACACTGCTGTGGTTTTGGTAGATGTTAATAAAACAAAATTAAAAAAGAAGTATGTAGCATTCAAATAAGTGCCTAAGAAGCCTAATATAATTTGCTAATTCATCTATTCATACTCTGATTGCACAGCCCCTGGTCATCTGCTCAAGTACAGCTGCTTCATGTGAAAACAAATTAAAAAAAAAAAAAAAGTTTTATTGTCCACCAGATGTCCCAGCTTGTAATACTTGCTGCTGTATTTCAGGTCACCCAAAGTTCAGGCACATTCAGAAAACGATTGTTCTTGGATGGCCAACCTTGTGACAGTGGTTGAGGCACTTGAGCCCTGGGTTTCATCCCACTATGAGGAAGAGGAAGCTATTCTGCAGTGACAGTGTCAGCTTTGTGACACAAACAATGCAGGCACCCTGAACATACAATTACTGCTGCATCTCAGGGGAAGAACTGCAAAGAGCCAGAATTGGAGAAATTCAGGCAGCACCCACCCTGCTTCATAAGGCCACTGAAAACCCATTAGCATGGCCCTACTAGGTTTGTTTGATTGCCTGAAAGTGAATTTATTATTATTAAAGAAAAGGTATCAAAGCACAAAGGCACATCAGCCACTGCTGTTCAGCACTAGTGCTCTCACTGCTCGACAGGGAGATAGACCACGTATGTAATGCATCAAGGGTTTGCCCCATATCTCATGTAAAAATCAATGGAGCAGAATTATCAGCTGGAGCTAAACCATCTTGCATCAAGGGTGCCTGCTGGTGTGCTGCACATCACCGGTTTGAAATCAGCAGGCAACCTTTTGTTTATGGGTTTTACAGTGCTGACAACTAAGGAAAGGATGGACTGAAGGGAAGGACAGCTTGTTTCTGCAAATTCCTCCTCCTCCAGAGGAGAGAAAAGTCAACAGCGAATAGAAAGAATATGAGCTGAGCCAGGGACCCTACCAGAACCACACTGAAGGCACAGCTGTAGTACACAAGCCCTAGCACCAGATTCCCATTAAGATGAACTGGGAAAACCGATAATTTTATACAGGGTCCACCACACCCAGAATACTTTGTCTTCAGTGCATGAGGAACCTGAAACTTCCCAGACATGTCAAGATGCTTCAGAGCAACTTTTTCTTCAGTGAGACCTCACAGCCTGTCTTAGCAACACATGCATCAGTTTCTCACCTTCTCTGATGATTTACAAGGAGCAGTATCTTGACAGGAATATTTTGCCAGGAATAATTTAGTGCTGCTATACATAACTCACAGTGCTGCAGGAGACATTTTTGTCAGGCATCTACCTCTCAGCATTTGGATCTTCTCAATGCACTGAAGTTTTGCAACTGTAAGCAGCCAGTACTACCCCTTGGAGCTTCAACTTGCATTGCAATTAATAGGCCAGTGACTTCATCAAAATCTTTCCTCTTGAGCATGACTACTTTTAACTCCAAAATAGAGAACAGAAGAAACAGAATAATCAGCTACTTACTAATTCCAAATAAAATCAAAAGTCCCTTCTGTCCTACCAAGAATCAGTTTTGGAAAGGTTGTTAACATTTGTGAAGGGACTTTACAACTGAGCTCGGACAGCTTTAAGCCATCCGTCTAGTTGTTCTCCAAAGCCTGCATTGCTCATGTTTCTTCCCACAGTTTGTCAGCTCCTACTTGCCAATTTTTCCCCTCTCAGCATTTACATGTCCCTCATCTCCACAGTCAACCATCTACAATGCCCACATGAACCTGTTTATCAGTCCCCTCTACTCAACCTCTCATTTTATTGACAAGATGTCCTGGTTTCAGTGAGAAACAAACAAATTCTGTTCAGTTATTTTACTTTTCAGCTCACTGCTTCTCACTCACTGCACTGTCTGCAGTCAGCAGCCTGTTTTCCCAGGCTTCTAACAGTGAGAACACCCCATGGTTAGATTACTACCAAGGCCACTGCTAGAACTTGTGTATCACACTGGGGGGTGCAGAAAGTGAAAGGCGGCACCTGCAGGGAGGAGGGGACAGGACTGGTGACCCCAAACTGACCAATGAAGGATGCCAGCCCACATATGTCATAGTATATAAAGTTCTGGGACCTAGGGGGGGCTCTGGGCTGTTAGCTCAGGGTGTTGTTGTTGGCATTCTTCTCTGGGGGGTTCTGGCCCTCAAACCACCAAGGAGGGCTCTGGCCGTTCTGCCTTTGATCCCTATGGGTGTGTCCTAACCCTAGTGCCAGAATCCAGCTTCTGAACAGCTCCTGTCTGCTGGGAGACCAGCAGGGACTCTCCCAGTACCAACTCCACAGCATCAGTGACAGTGATGTAATTACCATCAGGGGGTTTGGTTCCATACTGGTTTTGTACATAATGGTATATATTCCGTTATTATTATTATTATTATTACTGTCATTCTCATTAAAACTATTCTAGTTTTCTAATAATCAAATTCTCTCTCCCTTATTGCCTTTCTCTTTCCCTTTGGGGAGGGAGGTTAAAAAAAAGCATCTGTTACCAGTCTGGAAGATGCCCTGACCCTAACCCATGACACAAGTCTGAAGCCAACCTGTTATTCTGTACTCTGCCTATCGATGGGACACTAAAGAAACAACAGTCTGAAGGAAACAGAGCAATAGCTGTCTCAGTGGAGGCTCCACTACAGCCAAGGATACGCTGCTGGTACAATAGCTACCCAAGGAGCCCCGCGTCTGGACCTTGTACCCCAGCAACAGAAGAGCAACATGACTAGGGACAAACCAGGTGCTAGTCTCAGGCTCCTTGTGACTTTGGGTTATGTGGAGAGTTTTCTCACAGAAAAAGGTCATGATTTACTGTCAGTGAACAACCCATGTTGATAAGACTAATGAGCAACTGTGGAGCCGTAAGGATCTGTCCTTGTAGCTAATTCTGAAGAGGCCTCGAAGTACTGATACGAGATTCCTGCCTTCCTCCCTCGGAATGTAGAAAATAGAACTTTGTCCACCTGCAAAACTTTGCCTGAGAAACTGCTAGCTTCACATGGGGAGGGGATGATAACTGCTATTTCTGTAGCTCTGCTGTTTGTCCAATAGTAAAGATGTAAACACGTTTTACTTTTAGGATCACTATAAATGTAGAATGGTTGTGAATAAAGATGAAGGACACATGGCACAATCACATTGATTGCAGTCGTTACTTCAGTGTCCAGCCGATAGTCCGGCTGAAGGGGGCACGACTTAGCCATATTGGCTCGATTCGTAGCTCCGTTTAGGAGAAAGATGTGCTCATATTGAGTCGAGTCATTCATCCAGCAGCGCTCCTTCCGACACGGTCAGCCACTTCATTAGCCTTAAGAGTCTGTTTCTGAGACACCAAAGCATCAGCAATAGTGTTGCAAAATGCAGTGAGTACACATTCCTCTAAGAGAGTGTGGAAGAGGCTGAGAGAGGCTGAAATGCAGTGGCTTCAAACAGCTAAAGGGATTAGATATGAAGGAGTTAGATCAAATTGTATTAATGTTGTGAGATTCACAGAATCACAGGAACCCCTGCAGATCAAGCCCAACCCCCTGCCAGAGCAGGGTTGCCCACAGCAGGCCACACAGGAACAGATCCAGGTGTGTCTTGAAAGTCTCCAGAGAAGGAGACTCCAGAGCCTTCCTTGGCAACCTGTTCAGGCTCTGTCACTCTCACAGTGAAGTTTCTCCTCATGCTGAGGTGCAACTTCCCGTGTTTCACCTGCTGCCACTGCCTCTCATCCTGTCCTAGGGCACCACTGACAAAAGACTGGCCCTACCTACTTGACCCCCACCCTGCAGAGATCTGTAAACATTCATAAGATCCCCTCTCAGGTTTGTCTTCTCCAGGCAAAAGAGCTCCAGGCTCTCAGCCTTTCCTCATCAGAGATATTCCAGCCCCTTCATTATCTTTTAAGCCTCTGTTGGACTCTCTCCAGGGTTTCCTTGTCCCTCATCCACCTACACATCCAGGGAGCAAACAACCTACCCCAGGATGTGCAAACAGATTATCACTGCAAATGCAGGTCCATGTGTTTCCTGTACAGTTCATACGGCACATAATGTGCACGCTCTTCTCAGTCACCCCCCCCGGTGCTCACCGTAGAACAGCATATCCTGTTAGGTGCCTTCACTGGCTTTTGCCACCATTCAGAAGCTGTCTCTTCATTCTTCTTTATCACAAGTTCCCAAAATCTGGGACAAGTGTTGGAAAGCAAAAGGATGTGGGTAGAGACATCATGCCTCCCACCCATTTATTTTACCTCCACCTTCCATGAAGGTCTCAATATCCACATTTGTCATCCTGGAGTGACACTGGAGAGTCACTGGAGTGAGAAGCCCCCATGAAGACAGAGACAAGTCCAATGTGCTCCATGCCAGGTCAGCAGCCCCAGCACCCAGACTGCCCTGAAAATTGCTCTAGCTGCAACCACTCTGCCTTTGTTGGCTGGCGGCTCCTGGCTCATGCAGACTGGTCCTCCTGGAGGGTATCTTAATGAATTAGCAGCTACTGGATAGAGGGGAGACTGGCTGCAGCTGAAAGCTATCTACAATTTCCCCTTCTATCTCTGTTTCTAAGCATTAATTTTAGTTAACCAGCTATCAGGGATTAAACAAAAATAAATTTATTCCCCTTTTTAATATTCTGTTTTGCTGAAGCCCCATTGATTTGAATGATAGCTTTGTTTGACAAACTAGAAAATTCAATTCTCTTTTTAAGACTCTGTGTCTCTTTAAGCTTAATGTTAACTCTATTTCACAGAATCACTGAATCAATAATCATGGTTGGAAATGACGTCCTAGATCACTGAGTCCAACCA
>VYZU01010212.1:0-10546 GCA_013401355.1 Ceyx cyanopectus
TGCTGGGAGTGAGGGGCCCCAAAACTGTCCCCCGGATTTGAGGTGTGGCCAAGCACTTCCCCACTTTAGAAAGTAAGTTTAGGGGGTCTGGAAACCACATCCCAAATCTTCCCCACGAAGGGCAGGCCGTGCTCATTCCTACGACCACAAACCAAGGAATCAGCAGCAGTGCCAAGGGATCTAAGTTGGGTTCTGGCTCTGTCAAGATCAGTTTATGGTGATGTTATGGAGCCAAGTGGTAGGTGAAGATCAGCAATGGGGAAGGAGCCCATGTGGGGAAAGATGGGTGGGAGGTAGAGAAGGGGGACAACTGGCAACCAAAATGATGTGATGTGGTTTCTAGCTGAAAAGATGCTGAGGGGCTGGAGCATCTGTGTGGCCAGGCCAGGCTGAGAGCCCTGGGGCTGTTGAGCTGGAGCAGAGCAGGCTGAGAGGGGAGCTGAGCAATGCTGAGCAAGAGCTCAAAGGCCCTGGGGGGCAAGAGGCTGGGGCCAGAGCCTGGGCAGTGGTGCCAGGGCCAGGCCAAGGGGCACTGGGCACCAAGTGGCAGGCAGGAGGAGCAAGTTCCTNGGTGATTTCCAGAGGTCCTTTCCAATGCCTACCAGTCTGTGATCTCAGAGTTGAGGCAGAACTGCCCAGAGCAGTGTTCAGCACCAGGCTTCTCCAGGTGAGGCATCTATATCAAAATCCAGTTACCAAAAGGTCCACTGACCAGCAAATCCCAATGACTGACAAGTGCTCATCCCATCTTTCCTCCCAGTCTTTTGTGGAAGGACATCCAGCTCACCTCCCTCTCTCTCCACGGGTTTAACCCCAGCAGCTCACAGGTTGATTTGTCCATGCTTGCTTGAGATGATGGTAAAACCAAAGTGAAAAGACCCTAAGGAGGTGCAGGGAGAGGCTTCAGCTCAGCCCCAGCTGGCAGCTGCCACGTCCTGCCCCATGAGCAGCCACCATCAGGTTTCACAGTTGTCCAGGCTCCAAAAAAACCCACCTGCAGTGAAGACCACCTCTCCACGAGGAGACACACTCTGCTGCTTGGTGCTTCTCTGGAACTAGGCAGAGAGGAACCTGGCCAAACCCTCCATCCTCACTCTGCCTGCCCCTTGCCTCCTCTGAAGCCACTGCATGGAGAAGACCTTCAGATGCAGAGCTGGGAGGTGAGGAAAGCCTTGACCACACAGCCCAGCTGGTGCAGGACAACTCTCCTGCTTCTTATCTGGGTCTTATCAGCACCTTTGGGTCAGGTGAAACCCTCTGTGCACTTCGACTCTGCAAATAACCACAGGCCAGCTAATGCTCTGGCAGCAGAAGAGGCAGAAGGACCTTTGACCATCTGAGTTTGGGGGTTGAGCTCCTGCCCATCAGCATGATGGGTGGGCAGATGTTTTGCTTCCCAGCAGCAACTTGTAATGAGCTCCCTCCTCTGAATCCAGCCTGTTTCCAACAAGGAACAAGTGCTTCTAAAGCAGGGAGAGCATCTCAGTGAAGGGAAACGAGCAGCTTGTCTCTGTTGCTGGTGGCCAGTTTTGGATCCAGCAATGTGCAGGAACAGTTACTATGGAAAAGGAAAGCAGAGGAGATGAGCCATGGCTCCCTGCAGCCCAGGGCTGCTGCACATCCAACAGGCACAGATCAGAGAGTTGTTTTGATTGCAAGAGACCTTTCAGATCAAGTCCAGCCATGAACCCAGGCCTGCCAGGGCACCCCACGGCCCTCAGCACCACAGCTCCAGGGCTTGGAAACCCCTCCAGGGGTCATGGGGACTCCAGCCCTGCCCTGGACAACCCTTTCCAAGGAGAATTTGCTCCTTGTGTCCAACCTCAATCTCCCCTGGGGCAACTGGAGGCTGGTTCCTCTGGTCCTGTCACTTGGTCCTTGGGAGAAGAGACCAACCCCACCTCACATGCCTGGTTTAGATTTGAAAAATCTTTTCCTACTGAAAAAGAAGTCACAAAGGCTTTCTGTGCACAAACTGCAACCCAGGAGGTTCCACCTGACGAGGAGGAGCAAGTTCCTTGGTGTGAGGGTGTCAGAGGCTGTCCCAGGCTGCCCAGAGAGGTTGTGGAGTCTCCTTGTCTGGAGAGATCCCAACTCCAGCTGGCCACTGGGATGCTGCTCCCCCTGCTCTGGGTGCCCCTGCTGGAGCAGGGGGGTGGCACCAGAGCATCTCCAGAGGTCCCTCCAAATTCCTACCATGCTGGGATTCCACTGGTCCCTCCCCATGGTGGGATGCTCCACTGCATGGGGTCATAGAATCACAGCATTGTTAGGTTGGAAGAGACCTTAAAGATCACAGAGTCCAAAGCCAGCACTGCCAGGGCACCACAGCCCTCAGCAGCCACATCTGCATGGGTTTTAAGTGCCTCCAGGGATACCAGGACAATAATTCTGCTGCAGCACACCAGCAAGACACGCTGATTTTCAGACCAATTCACTGCATCAGCACTTCTAGAAATAGAACCAGAAACAGGTCATTAAAATCCTCCAAACCCTGAGTTAACAACCTGAGCTTTACAACCTATTTCACCACCAGCCCGTGCTACAAACTGGGACTTCAGTTGGACAAAAGGGATTTGCATGATCCCTCTGAAATGATCCTTCTGCCTCGACTAAAAGCTAACACAACAAAAGCCCACTTTACATCTCACTCCTTTCCAAAGGAAATGTTTTTCCTCCTGCTCAGATGGAACCTCCTGGCTGCCAGTTGGTGCCCAGTGCCCCTTGGCCTGGCCCTGGCACCACTGCCCAGGCTCTGGCCCCAGCCTCTTGCCCCCCAGGGCCCTTGAGCTCTTGCTCAGCATTGCTCAGCTCCCCTCTCAGCCTGCTCTGCTCCAGCTCAACAGCCCCAGGGCTCTCAGCCTGGCCTGGACACACAGATGCTCCAGCCCCTCAGCAGCTCCCCAGCCTCCCATGGACTCTCTCCAGCAGCTCCTGCTCTCTGCTGAACTGGGGAGCCCAGAACTGGATCCAACACTCCAGAGGTGGCCTCACCAGGGCAGAGTAGAAGAGGAGAACCTCCCTTGACCTGCTGGTCACACTCTTCTCCATGTCCCCAGGACACCACTGGCCTTCTTGGCCACAAGGGCCCATTCCTGGCTCTTGGGTAACTTGTCCCCCAGCACTCCCAGTTCCTTCTCCTTGGAGCTGCTTCCCAGCAGGTCCCCCCTCCCCTGTGCTGGTGCAGGGGGTTGTTCCTCCCCAGGGGCAGGACCCAACACTTGCCCTTGTTCAACTTCAAGAGGTTCCTCTCCACCCAACTCTCCAGCCTGTCCAGCTCCCACTGGATGGCAGCACTGCCTCTGGTGTCTGCACCACTCCTCCCAGTTCAGTACCATCAGCAAACTGGCTGAGGGTCCCTCTGTCCCTCCATCCAGGTCACTGATGAAGAAGTTGAACAAGACTGGACCCAGAACTGACCCCTGGGGAACACCGTGAGCTACAGGCCTCCAACCTGACTCTGCACCACTGATCACAACCCTCTGAGCTCTTGTTCAGCCAGCTCTGAAATATCTGAAAGGAAACTATTATCTGAAAGTCCCATCTTTTCTTTGAGGGCACCCAGGCAACATAATGGGCACTTGGGCTGTGAAAAGCCCTGTAATCCTAAAAGACACATCCGAGTTGAGATGTCAACCTGCTGAAGTAATCCAGTGCTGCTGGGGAGGGATGGGGAGGGAGTGGCATCCCCCTGGCAGCAGCAGGGCAGGCACTGAGGGTGCTTAATCCCCATTAAATGGTGCCCACAGTGTGCTGGCAGAGAGCAGTTCTGTGCCCTCATGCTGACCTTCAGTGGCACTTGGAGAAAGCACCTCAGCCCCCCCTCAGCCAACAAGGCTGGAGCTGCCACTCTGGGGGGCTGGATGGATGGGATTGAAAGCCAGGAGGAGCCAGATCATTTTGGTTGGAAGGGGCTTTGCAAGGTTATCAAATATACCCTCCCCTGGGATGGTGCCAGGGCTGGGGCAGCCACCACCTCTCTGGGCAGCCTGGGCCAGGCTCTCCCCACCCTCAGCACCAACAATTTCTCCTCCTCTCCAGTCTCCATCTCCCTCTTGCAGTTCCAAACCATCCCCCCTTGTCCTGTCCCTGCTCCAAACTCTGTCCCCATCTTTCTGCCAGGTCCCTTCCAGAACTGGAAAGAACAGTCATCCTGGAAACATTAATCACAGCAATGAGATCTTCAGGGACACTGGGAAACCTCTGGTTCACCACCACAAAGGTCCCACGATGCCAAGGGATGCCAGGGACAGTCCCCTTTGGACCCACCACACTGGCCAAAGCCCTGGATGAGTGGCCACCAGACCCTCCCCAAAGCAGCAAAGACCAAACCCATGGGGCTCAACCCTCCCGTCAAACCCACCACCACCTTCTAGCTCCTCCCAGCAGCTCCTGAGACAGCTTGGATCAATTCCCTGGGATAACCAGCCCTGCAAATTCCAAGGCAAAGCACCTCCCCAGACAGGAATTTTCTGGAGTTGCTGGCCAGCCACCAGCCTCCTTCTTGAGGCTTGAAGTGCATTTTTTTGTCTGCTCTCAATCAAGGTTTAATCCCCAGCCCCTTCCACCTCCTCTGCACTGGCTCCAGCTCCTCCAGATCTCTCTGGAGTTGAGGTGCCCAGAAGTGGGCACAACACTCAAGGTCTGGCCTCCCAGGGGGACAATCCCCTCCCTGCTCCTGCTGCTCACACAGTTTCTGATCCAAGCCAGGATGCCCTTGGAATTTTTGGCCACCTGGGCACACTGCTGGCTCCTCCTCAGCCTCTTAGAAGTTGAGATGATGATGAGGATGAAGAAGGGGAGCAGCTTGTCAAAGCCCAGCAGGTGAAGCTGCTGAATTTCTCACCCAGGGGACTGCTGGGTTTGATTAATCAGAGGTAAATAAAGCTCCTTGGCTGAGCTCCAGCTCAGGGTGGGGAGTTTTCCATTAAAACAAAACAAATGGAGAGACAGGTCCTTCAAGGATACACCAACTAACCTGTTTTGAGATGAACAGGAGCAATTGGGAATATCTAGTTACCTCCAGAGGCAGCAACTACAGCCTAGACACCTGGCCCAGGTCAGGACAAGGCTGATGTTCAGCCATGGGATCCACCAACCCCATGTCCCACCTCAGGATCCACCAACCCTGTGTCCTAATGTGGACTGGGAAGCTCAAGTTTATCCCAAAACATCCCTGAGCTGCTTCTTGTGCAGGAGAAAAATCCCCCAGCCGTGCCTAGCACTGACCCTCACCCCTCCACCATGCTGAAACTGGGAGAAATGGAGGCACGAGGGAAAAAGGAAAACAGGGGAAAAAAAAGCAAGAAAAGAGAAAATGCAGAAAAAGAAAACTGGGGGAAGAGAGAAGAGAAGAGAAGAGAAGAGAAGAGAAGAGAAGAGAAGAGAAGAGAAGAGAAGAGAAGAGAAGAGAAGAGAAGAGAAGAGAAAGAGAAAGAGAAAGAGAAAGAAAAGAAAGAGAAAGAGAAAGAAAGAGAAAGAGAAAGAGAAAGAGAAAGAAAGGGAAAAAAGGGGAAAAAGGGGAAAAAGGGGAAAAAGGGGAAAAAGGGGAAAAAGGGGAAAAAGAGGAAAAAGAGGAAAAAGAGGAAAAAGGAAAAAAAGAAAAAAGAGGAAAAAGAGGAAAAAAAGAAAAAAGAAAAAAGAAAAAAGAGAAAAAAAGAAAAAAGATAACAGAAAAAATAAAGAGAGAACAAAGATAGAAAGGAGGAGAAAGAAAGGAGAAGAACAATGAGAAGAAAATTAATAATAACAATATTAATAATTAATATTAAGCACCTGTTTGACAGCAGCCCAGCTATGGCTTGGTGAATTTTAAATACTTTTGGTCACATCACTGCAGCCCAAATGCGGGGAAGAAAATGCTGGAAAAAGTTCTTTTGGGGGTGGATTATTAATTCTTTTTTTTTTTGCCTTTTTTTTAGGGTATTTTTAACCAAGGGCTTGTCACTATTTCACGAGCAGAGTGTGAAACACAAGAAACCAGATGCCACCTTGGATTGGACAAAGCCATTTTTGACTGGACATTCTTTTGGTTCCTGTTGGAATGGAAACCTTCCTTTGGCTCCTTCCCAGCTCCTCCAGATGCTGCTCTGCCACAGGAGAAAATATTTACTCCCTGGAGCCTATCAGGGATCACACAAGATAACACCCAGTGCTGCAGCAACCCCGATGCTGATAAAACCTCCCTGATGTTTGGATGAGGTTCTTCAGTTTGGAGGAGGATCCAGGGAGACCTTCTGGGGGCCTGGCAGAAAGATGGGGACAGAGTTTGGAGCAGGGACAGGCCAAGGGGGGATGGTTTGTAACTGGAAGAGGGAGATGAGACTGGAGAGGAGGGGAAATGGTTGGTGCTGAGGGTGGGGAGAGCCTGGCCCAGGCTGCCCAGAGAGGTGGTGGCTGCCCCATCCCTGGCACCACCCCAGGGGAGGTTGGCTGGGGCTCTGAGCACCCTGCTCTGGCTGCAGGTGACCTGGAAAGGTCCCTTCCCACCCAAACCAGTCTGAGATTCTCTGATGCCCTGCTGTGTCCTCTCCCACACCCTTCCCAGGTCCAACTGGATCTTGGACATGCCAAAGGGATAAGAAACCAACCCCAGAATCCAAACCAAACCAGCAGGTTTTCAGGATGCTGCTGCTGACTTGCTGTTCCTCAAGCCCCCGTGGTGCTGCTAACCTCTGCTGATCCCATCAGGTGGTTTAAACTGGGAAGCTTAGTGGTAAGCCCTGCACGGAGGCACCAAGTTATATCGGGATATTCTCTGCCCAACTGGGACCACGGAGCCTTTCAGGGTTTATTCCCTATTTCCATTTCCAAGAAAAACAAAAGAAAAACCCAAATAAATACAGGTTATGAATGGAGTCAGATGTTCTGGTGGTGGGTTGGTTTGGGGGTTGTTTGGGTCTTTTTATTTTCTTTCCTCTCTTCAACTCTATTTTATTCGTGCTGAAGTAGCTGTTAAATCCTGTTAAGGGGCTGAAAATCCCTGTCTTGCTTCCTAAAAAATGGGAATTTGGCATCTTGGGAAGGTATCAGCACCCAAATCAAGCCCTTCTGGAGAGGAAAGGTTAGGGAAGGGAGGATCTGCAGAAGGGAGGGAAAGGAAAAGGGAAGGAAAAATGAGAGTGGGAAAGGGAAAAAAAAAATGAAACAAAAAGAAGAGGGATCAGGAATAAGAAAAAAAACTGAGAGGGAAAAAGGATAGTGAGTATTAATTAAAAAAACAATAGGGAACAAAAAATGTGAAAGGGAAAAACCAAAATGGGAGAGGGGACCAAAAATTGGGAATAGGGAAGAATAAAAATGAGAGGGAACAAAAGGATGGGATAGAGAACAACAAGAAAAGAAAGGGATAGGAAACAAGAACGTGGGACAAGGAATGAAAAATGGGATAGAGAACAAGAAAAATAGGAGAGGGAAGAAAAAGGGAATATAGAGCAACAACAAAAATGGGAGAGGGAAGAGCAATAAAAATGGGATAGGCAACAGAAAAGTGAAAGGCTGCAGAAAACAATGGGATAGGATAGGCTACAGAAAACAATGGGAAAGGCTATAAAAAAATGGAATAGGCTATAGAAAAAAAAAGAGATTAAAAATAATGGGATAGGCTACAGAAAACAATGGAATAAATAAAAAAATGAGATGGGCTATAAAAAAATAGGATAGGCCAGGAATGCCAGTGGAGGGGGCACTGAGCCGAGTGGCACTGCCAGGGGAGCAGGGCTCCCAATCTTCTTCCCTGGCTTTCCTTCGGCTGATTAATATTCACCAGTGAGAGAGGCAGCTTGGAGAAACCAGGGAANCGGGATAGGCTACCAAAAAAATTGGGAAGGGCTATAAAAATGGGATAGGTGACAGAAAACAATAGGATAGGCTACAGAAAAAAAAAGGGATAGGCTACAGAAAACAATGGGATAGGCTATAGAAAACAATGGGATAGGCTATAGAAAACAATGGGATAGGCTATAGAAAACAATGGGATAGGCAATAAAAAAATGAGATGGGCTATAAAAAAATAGGATAGGCCAGGAATGCCAGTGGAGGGGGCACTGAGCCGAGTGGCACTGCCAGGGGAGCAGGGCTCCCAATCTTCTTCCCTGGCTTTCCTTCGGCTGATTAATATTCACCAGTGAGAGAGGCAGCTTGGAGAAACCAGGGAAGCCTCCGGAGAGCCAGGGAAAACCTGGGCTAGGCAGGGAAGAGCAAGATGAGGATAATTAGGTCAGTTGGTGATCAGCCTGCTCAGCTCGCCCGGGCACCACCTCCCCGAGGAAGCCGCCAGGATCGGGAGCTCCAGGAGGGGAAATTCCCATGGGAATTCCTGGCTTGTGTCAGCACTGGTGTGGCCAGACTAAGGCAGGGGTTGTCACTCTGGACTTATCACTAGGGAGGCCTCACCTTGAGTCCTGGGGTCAGTTCTGGGCCCCTCAATCCCAGCAGGACCTGGAGGGGCTGGAGCGTGGCCAGGGAAGGGTCTGGAGCAGGAGTGTGGGGAGGAGCAGCTGAGGGACCTGGAGCAAAGGAGGCTCAGGGGAGACCTTCTGGCTCTGGCAGCTCCTGACAGGAGGATGGAGACAGGGGGGGTTGGACAGGACAAGAGGAACCAACCTCAAGTTGCCCCAGGGGAGGTTGAGGTTGGAGCTGAGGAGCAATGTCTCCGTGGCAAGGGTTGTCCAGGGCTGTGCCAGGCTGCCCAGGGCAGGGCTGGAGTCCCCATGACCCCTGGAGGGGTTTCCAAGCCCTGGAGCTGTGGTGCTGAGGGAATGGGGCAGTGGTGCCCATGGTTGGACTCCATGCCCTTCTCCCCAAAAAAACATTCTTTGATTCTCTGATAGTAGAAAATTGCTGTGAGGATGGCTCAGCACCCAACAGGAGACCCAAGGGATGTGCAGTCTCCACCCTTGGGATCAGACAGATCTTGCCTAGTCAGACCTCTCAGCCCAGGACAAAGCCACCAAGGCTTAATCCAAACCAGTCCAAACTCCTTCCCAGCAGCAAGTGGCCTGGAAGACCAGGCTGATCTTCAGGAGCAAACAGAGGTTGATGTGAAACTCAACCACGCAACGATCACTCACAGTGAGCAAAACCTTCTGCTCCAACAGCCAAAGAGTCCCATGGCAGCAACCTCCAGCTGGGCTTCAGGGTCTCTGAATCAACCTCCCACCTCCCAAAACCCACCATTGGCAAAGGGCAGCAAAAAAATGGGACTACCACCATGGAGGGGAGATCTGCCCAGCATGGACCCCACCATCTGCATCCTCAGCCTGCATCCCACCACCTGCAGGGACCCCATCACACACAATTATTATTATTATTAGAGAGAAGATAAAATGTGAGAGGACACTAATTTGAAGCCAAGACAATGAATACTCCAACAGCTTGGGAAAACAAAGGAATCAGTGGTGCACGTTGGGATTGCCTGAGCAGATCAAAACTGCTTTCAGGGTCTGACTCTGGGGGTTTTGCAGGTGGGGAGCAAAGGCTCTACAGAGGGGGGAGTTAGGAAAATGAAGAAGCTCCCTTCTCCCCTTCAGGAAGAAGCAGAGTTTGTAGCAAGCTGTGGTAGCTTGTAGAGGAACCTGAAAGCAAAGTATTTGTACCACAGCACATGGCACACCAGCTACCACTCTGAGCAGAAGACTGAAAGCCCTGAGGACAGCAAGTGATGCTCCCTCCCTGGTATTTAGCAGTTCAGCTCTGCTGTGAAAGGCAAGCTGGCAGCTGTCCTGCATGGAGTGAGTGTTCCCATCCATCCATGAGCCAAGCAGACCTCTCCCATCGGTGCTGAGGTGAGCATCACATCCTTCAGTCACCTCCTCTCCCTGCTGAGAACCCTGTCACCCAATTTCATCTTTTTCTGTGTTTTTTTTTTAATAGCAAAACCAAGCTAAACCCTAAGATTTCACTCAGCTGGACTCACCAGCCTCTCCGAGGTGCAAGCTCAGGGGTGAGGAGCAGACATGGAGCCACTCTGTGGGGTCTTCCTCACCATGTTTACTATCCTGCTGGTGCAGGGAAAGCTCCTGCTGGTGGCTCGTCCTCCCCCACCCTGCCCTTCCCCACCCCAGGGAGTGCTGATGGAGGCAGATGGGCTCCTGCTGAATGAAGAGAGAGTAACTGGAGGTGCTCAAGGGAAAAGAAAACAAAACACCAAACCAGGGCAAAACCAGACAGGGATGACAGTGCAAAGCAGAGCAGGGGAAAAGCTGAGTCACTTCCTCCCCCAGAGCCTTAAATAGAGAAGAGAGTAAGGAAAAGAATTCCCTCAGATGACTAAAAAGGAAGAGAATCCCCAGCTGAAAAAAAAGAAAATCAATCACAGTGCACATAGTGAGGGACAGACAAGGCAGCTTTGTGCTGCAGCTGTTGAAGGGGAAGGCTGTTGGGAGCAGAGTGGGGCTGAGCATCAGCCCCAGCTCCTTTAGGAATTGGGGGTTCACTAATCTCTTTGAAGAGCAGCTCCAAGGCAAGTTCACAGACCAGTGATGGAGGACTGGGATTGCTGGAGCACCCCTCTGGTTGGGAAACCTGGAGCTGTTGAGCTGGAGCA
>VYZU01010214.1:0-20095 GCA_013401355.1 Ceyx cyanopectus
AAAACAACAGGAAAAGGATGTGGCCTGATAAATACTTGTAACAAATTAATCAGTACCAGTGTTATATTTATTCATATTAATTTTTTTCACTGTGAATTAATAGTTAATAAGTATTAAAAGTCTGAAGTGTAAGCCTATCACAGCACAAAATAAGCAGTTGAATAAGCTCCACTTTCAAGCAGGATAGATATTTTTAAACTCACTGTAATTGCTCTAAAAGCCCTTTAACCCTTTCACTGAAAATACAAGAAGAAACCCGAAAAGAAGAAAAGAAATAAAAAACACAAACAAACCACAACAACAGAAGAAAAGGCACAGGATAAGCACAGCCTACAGCCCCTACATACCAACCCTTTGAGGAAAGCAAGAAAAAGCCAGTGGAAAAAGAAAGGGGGAGATTGCATCAAGGAGAAAGCAGGAGCTTTCCTTCATTTGGTTGAAACCCAGGTTGTGGTGCCATGTGGGC
Source organism: Ceyx cyanopectus (assembly GCA_013401355.1). NCBI lineage: Eukaryota > Metazoa > Chordata > Aves > Coraciiformes > Alcedinidae > Ceyx > Ceyx cyanopectus. Next base: position 467 of record VYZU01010214.1, read on the forward strand.
CACTGTCTGTATGGACTACATATTAACTACACATACATAGATATACATAGATGCAAAGGCTACCTTAGCATATAGGTGGCATGACTCTCTCCCTGCCCTAGTTTTGCAGGGCTGGAACACCCTGCACACAGCTGCAGCAAGAATAGATGAGAAAACAGGAAAAATTTTAAAAAAGCAAGCACATGGGGACAAAACCCTCACGATTTCAGGTGAAACCCTGTGAAAAGGTCATCAAACCCCTTTCCTCCATCTTTCCTTTCCCTCCCATTGTGTCCTCCCCATGTGAGCAAACAGATGGCGAGCAGAGGCTTCATCACTCCTGGCTGCGTCAGCCTCCTGCAGCTCTAAGGGTTCTATCCTAGAGATCAAAATGACCCTAAATTTGGCCTTACTGAGGTATTAGGGGTGCAAGAGACTGTAATGGAAGTACCAGCATAAGCAGTCATATGAAAAACCTTGACTTGCAAATATCATTGAGAACCATCACTTCCACAGTGTAAAAAGAAAAATACTCAACCAACCAAACCAAACCCCTAAAACCAAACCAACCGACCAACAAACAAACAAACAAACAAACAACACAAAAACAAACCACAAACAAAAAAACCCAAACACAAACCCAAGAAACTGAAAAAAACAAACCCATTCTATTATATTGCATTTCTTCTTGTCTCAAAGCCAAGAACTTTGTAATATAACTTGGTAATATTCAATGGACTAATACGAAGATGCAAACCAACATGTATTAGGAAAAACTGCTTCCTTTAAAACAGGTTGTTTTACAAGCTATTTTTTGAGACTTGACCCTTTCTCTCCAGACTCTCCAGTACGAGGGACTTAGGGCATTAAAGATACCACTTGATGAGCGCTTTTCTAAACATACTTCTAAGTCTCTTGGTTATGCCCTAAATGTGTTTCAACAAATGTTTTCCTAAGGACAATGTGAAAGCAATGGCTTTTAAAGTGTTTTGCATTAAAACAGGGCTGGAAATTCAGAATTCCCTTTCCGTATCCAAATTGCACCATAGATCTTCTGAGGAGACCAAGCAGCTCAGAAGCCAGCTCTTGCAAAGGTACAGAATGTCAAATGGGTATGATGACAATGACAAGGGACACAAAGCTATTGGAAGTCTTCCTCTGCCTTTCATCTGAACATGAAAGGAATGAGGGAATAGACTTCCTTTTGATAAATTTCTCACCAGTAGCAACTAAAGCTGTAAAAATCAGTGCCTCGGGAAAACAAACAAACAAACAAAACCCCAAAAAGAACAAAGAAACAACAAAAAGTCCCCACCTTGAACAGTACTGCATCAAAGGCAAACAAATTACAAATGTTTGAAAAAGGAACAAAAATGTTCAGACTGTTTTCTATGACTGGGATGCTGCATGTGTGTTTCACATAGGAGAAAGCAAATGCTTAACACCATTGCTCCAGGGTAGTCTAAAAGCCAGCAGCACCACTGCAATAGGCTTTAGAGTAACCAAACTGGTGCTTCAGCACCTGTGCCTGGTGTGATAAAAATGGTGCTGGCATGGTAAGGCAAGGCATGAAAAGAAGGTCTTGTGCTAAACACACAATAAATGCTTGACCAAAGAAATCATTTAATTAAAATTAGAGACTCTTTCTAATCTATGCTGTCTTAATAATAATGGGGGGAAAAAAAATTATGAGTGCAGAGCAAATTTCCATAATTTAGGTGGTTAGATAAGAAGTGCTTCTGCACAGACACCATACCATCATACCATCAACACACTTAAAACAGTGCAGATTCTGCTTGATGGCCACCACTTCCTGAGTTCAGCTACAGAAAAAAGGAGGGAGAGAAAGATATTGTCTTTACCCTTGCTGAAATCTGCAGAGTGCAACTGCAGAGGCAGTTACGTATTTATCACACAAACACATCTTCACTTGAACGAAGACATTACTGAGAATAAATAGAAAGATTGAAAGATCCACATGAATTAAGTGATCATTAATCATGGAAAATTACATGAAATACACATTATCATATTCTTCTTCTGCATGTTACTACACAATTTCAACACAGTTTCAGCACTTACCAACCAAGAATAGTTAATTCTGGATATGAAAGGGTGAACATACAAATTATTTCTGGAGAATGTGGGACTTCTAGAAGGGGTGTGAACATTCAGACATGAGTGATGCAATACTGTCTCTCCTGGGCTGCAGGCAGGGAGCTGGGTCCCAGGAAGCAACTACAAATAGTGTGTTGTCACTGGGAGGAAGGTATTTGGATTTGGTAAACTGCATTCCAGTGCAGGTGTCCAGTAGCACATTTGGAAAGTCCTTTTGCTTATCTCTGCTTCAATTCCCCATATGTAAAAAAGGAAAAGATAACAGAACCTACCTATGCTATTAGGATGACACCAGAACAGTTACATGTAGGAGATGCTGGAAAACCCCGAACTTAGTGGTATTGCTGTGGTGCATTGCTATGTCCTGTCCAAATCAACCTAACAGTGGTATGGTTAGGCACACGAAACATCATACATCAGCAGCACAATGCTTGGGAGAGCTGGTAATTGATAAACGGGTTGCAAGGTTAGTGAAACAGCAAAGTGACAACTCCAGCTTTGCACACTACAAGAAGAGAGGGATTTTAACAGCCAAACCCTCTGTGCACTCTGCCTCTGGTGATAGCGAAGTTAAATCTTGTTAGTATGTCATGATGTAATAAATATATGCACTGCTGCTGGTCTGTTAATGTTACATTGGACCATGAATTTATATGTGACAGAATAATAGTGCACTCTTCACATAATGAAGTAATAGAGAGGAACACAGAGAAAGCAGAATTAGTTCTAATAAAAAATAATTATTTCTCCTCTCCAGCAAATAATTTTAATGGAAATGTATAATTTTGTAGAAATATCTCATTGGAAGACTATGTTATCAACACAAATTCAGAGAATATGTTGCCAAATTCTAACTGTTGTCACTGCATTTTTAACTAATTCATCTCTTAATGAGAATTACCTAAACTCAGAGGTTTGCTGTCTTTCAAATTCTGTGACCTTAGGAAGATCAGAAACCATGGTCCAGCTGGCAACCCACCTGCTTTTTCTTTCGAGCAATTCTAACAAACAAAATACCTTTGCTAAACACTGGAAGCAACAAGAACACAGTTACTTATGCTCTTCCCCTAAACATCCACTGATGCCTTCAAAGACAAATGCACTTTTTCTCTTGCCTAAAACGACTCTTATGTTCTTCAGTAGATTATTTTCTTGTCATGACATTTAGTGAATTTCCCTCCCTGATGTGAGGGCTGCTGTAAATACACCAGTAAAAAGAAATGGAGCCGAGAGTCATGTGGGCTTTGATGGAGACTCTTCCAGTCACCACAAAGAGTGCACCTCAGAAGGTCACAGTTCCTCAGCTTTATGAGTAGCATGGTAGAGTCTAAATGTGTATGAGTGCCTTTCGGAAAGGAGGTCTAAGCTTCCTAGGGTTGTATCCACACTTCAGCACTGTGAAAATGTAAAAGGAAAAAAAAAAAAAAGAGAGAGAAATGTCCTTGATCACCTTTAGGAACTGATTTTTTTCCACCTTCAAAATTACAGCTGAAGTGTCTGTCTCATCATGCTGAGTGACGGGGGTGAGGGGTCTGATGGTTTGGGGTTTTGTATTATCTGTAGGGAAATAGATGAATTTAAAAAATTTCTCAAGCCTTTCAAAGGCAATTATGAGTTGAAGACCATTGTAGCTAATGGTTTGAGTAGTAGTATTAAAACCCCATAAATGTATACCTTAGAAGTGTCAAAATGATTCAATCATTGGGCTGGAAAGTGACATATGCTGGGATGTGGTAAGTAGGGCCCTCAGCAAGGGTTCTTGAACAGGCTCTGCAGAGTCAGAGAATAACTAGAAATGCAAAAGCTGTCACACAAGGGACAGGTCTCCACCAGCTGGTTGCCATGAGTAATGCAGCTTGAGAGTTGGCAGAATAAGGACATGGGAGAATGAATGTCTGAATGGCCTGGGCCTTAAATCAGAGTTTAGTAGAAGATTTGACTAAAAGAGTTTATTTTCCTTTGGGTCTATTCACATTTCACCAGTTTCAGATTTCACCAGTCTCAGAACACTGACACAGGAAATACCCACTCTGCTTACCTGGTCTTGGAAGTCCCATGGGAGCATCCCCAGTTGATTTCTTTGTGGAAACCAAGACAGGTCACTCAACAAATACTAGATCACTTCAAAACTAAATGTGTCAGGGTTCAAAGAGAGAAATCAGCTCACCTAGTCTGCCAGGTAGCAGATTTAACTCCTCCAGTATTGAAAAGACCATTCTCCACTGGAACACTCTTGGCCCTGGTGCACAGCCAAGCTTTGCTGGTGCCCCTTTTAAGCTGTAAGGTCCTTCTAGAGGACACTATATGACAGTGAGAAGGTAATCACCTAGAGTCAGACCTCTGTACCAGCACAGCAGCTTCCTGGCCATGGCCTCTTGGCCTCACCAGCAAATCACAGACAATATTTATGGTCACTTCCTCTACAGAAAAGCTCCTTTTCAGCTGTTTTTGTGCTTTGCTCCTCTCTGCCCATCATCAGAGCTTTTGGGTCTCCCTTTCCTCATCAGTCCTGACCTATGCTCCACGTGGATGATAAAGACAAGGAGTCTGGTGCTTGGCTGGTGGAGGCAGGTTATGGGATAAGATGTCTAAGCTACAGGATAAGCTGCTGCTGATCAACCACGGATAGAGACACTGCAGGGCTGAAGCCGTTTCTCTTATTTCCCTTGTAGCCACAAGGTGGAGCAACTCGATAACAAACGGATCTGAGGAGCCACCAGATTTGGATGATGGTATATTTCATCCCAGTTCTGGCTCACCCAGAGGCTGCAGGCAGCCCTGGTGAGATGGCCCAAAGCAAGTATATTGCCCATGGCAGGCAGGAGAAAGCTCCAACAACTTTCCAGGCCATGTCTCAGGTGTGACACACAGAGAAGTTGCTATTTCTGGGTGCCTGCAACCATGGCCCCATAGCAGGTCCAAAGAGCTCAGACATGCTCTCAACTCCCCTGGTGATCCCAGGCTAGCCTACTCTTGAAATAAAACCTTTTCCAGAACCCTCCCAAGGTTACACATATTGCTCTGTTGTGGCCTCTGTTGCCCAGTCTCCTGCTATTTCCTTCTGGTTGGCTTACAAAGTCTCTTCTCCAGCCCAGAGCTAAAGCAGTGCTTCATAAAAGAGAAAATCCATGCTCTCAAGCACCTGGATTAATTGACTATCCCAGGTCCAGGCTTCTTCATGAGCTCCTCTCTTGCTCACTGGCTTTTCACATAACTTTTTTCTTCCTGCTTGGTTACAAACCTGGTTCCATGAACAGAGACAAACTAAACAAGCTTGAAATATAAAGCACAAGTCCAATGTAATGACAAATACATTGATCTGAAGGATCAACCTCCGCATTACTGGGGGATAAAAGCAGCCCTGATCCCTACTGAAGCAGCAGCCAGCAACACAGGATCCCAGGAGGAAAGCAACCTTTCAAACTTCAGAGCAAGCTGAACAGCACCACTTCCCAAACAAACAAGGCAACAGAAAATAATACACCAGCAGGGGACTACCATTCCAGGCAGTTACTTCTCATCGGTGTTTACAGGCATCTAGGTAGACTGAATGATAATGTGAATGCAGCCTGGAGAGAGGTAGCTCACTGCTCATGGGGACCCCCAGTGCAGCCTCGGCCACTACCCTGGCAGACAGCTACACCTTTCCTGAGCAATTAAGATGATGAAAATTGAAGCAAATTAATTTTCATATTCATGTTGAGCCAGATACTTGAAATACCTCTTCAAGACAGGGATACTAACACTAATCCCAGCCTCTGAACTGTCTTTTCTCTGTATACTTCTGAGCAGGATAATGCATGCACTGTGTATTGATTTCTTCCTTAAGCTGGTGGCTTTTCATGGGGAGACTCCAGTCTCTAAATGTGAAATTTTGTGAACTTGCTACATCTATGTATGAGATTGTACCAAAGAAGTCAAATTGCTGAGGAGGAAAATACTGACTCAACACAGATGTTAAGTGTTCACTGGTGTTTGCAGAGTACTTTTAGGGCTCATCAATGAACTGTGCTTCTGAGGATACAAGGGCTGTGCATTTTATATTAACCATGTCCTGCTTATGTACAAGTGCATGAAAATAAACCCCACCAGGGCAGATACTCCAGCAAGAACTCCCTCTCCATGACAAATGCCATTACCATTGATTCCCTCAGTAAATTCAGAGTATCTGGCTAGCTTCCCTGCCAGCAGATACTGAATTCTCATCACCTCCTTGCTCATAACATCTCAACTAACTGTGCTTCAAAAGACAGAAAGGTTTTACCATTGAGACTTCAGGCTCCTTTTGGAAGCAGAGTTAACAAATAATAGAAGAAAGTAGTGCTGATGAAGATTTATTTTACATCTCAAAGCAGTGGGCCACGCCAAGAGGCTCTCCACTTTAACTGATAATGCCTGAAGTTACAGAACAGGGATTTTGTCGGTGCCTTGGGTGGCAGAAAATGCCAAAAGATATGAGAAACTGATCTCAATTGCTTTGCCATAGCCTGAGGCAGCTCCATTAGTTATACTGACTCGACTTCGGGCTTACACTACTACAACTGAGAGTAGAAGCTCACCTGTAGTTTTATACTTCCTCTATTGCTCAGCTTTATTTATTTTATTTTTTTTTAAGTATTCATGTTCTTACTTGTTTGTTACTCTTCTGTCCTTAGGCCCACAGGTCATAAAGTAACATGCACTATAATTTCATTTAGAGTGTTCATAGACAGCAGTGAAGTTAATATTATATTTGGGATTTGTTGGTTTCTTGGATACCTGCCTCAGAAATAACATAACTACTTAAGAGAGGCAGGGATGTTAACCAAATTAAGAACAGTTAAAACCGAGTGAAGGACAACTTAAAAGTGCTTAAGGCATTTCTTGTCCTAAGCCTCTCCTTTATGCTTTCTCCAATGTTTCTGGCCATTGATTTTTCTAGAAACAAGCAGGTTGAGGTATGGAAAATCTAGTACTCGCCCACAGACAGGACGCAGTGTCTAAGCTCCCTGCTTCTGAACATTCACTTTGCAGGTCAAATCCGGTGTGGTCTGATCCCTTCTTTGCTCATGTGGGTAACAGCTTTTTCATTTTAGGGCCAGGTATCTAGTGAGACTACAGAAATTTCTGTTTGCACAAGTGCCTAGAAATAAAAGGAGAGAAAAAACCTGAAAATCTGCAATCTAAAGTCATCACAGGCTTTCCAGAATACAGGAAATGACTCATCTGAAGAAAAAAAAGACAGAAAAACCAAGGATTTGTTGACACAGATTCTGTCTGCTGCTGGGCCCAGTCTGGGACTCTCTGGGTGCCTGTTCCACAGCATTGGTGATGTAATTACCATCAGTGTGCTTGGTTTGATACTGGCTTCGAACATATTTGTATATATTCTGTTTTCATTAAAGCTGTTTTAGTTTCATTTTCTAATTGCTAGGTCTCCCTTATTGCTTTTCTCTTCCCCTTTGGGGAGGGAGTAGGGTTAAAAAAGAATGTCTGTTATCGGACTAAGGGGCCACCCTGACTCTAAACCATGACAGACAGGAACAAATTTCAATATCTGTTACCAAACTTTTAAAGAAGAAAGAAACTAAGAAAGAAAGAATAAAAACAAACAAACAAAACACAACAAAACACAATAAAACCAAACCCAAACAAATCCTACAAAAAATACCAAACAAACCCCAAAATCAACCAATCAAACAAAACCAATAAAAAACAACACAGAGTAAAACGAAGAGCAATGGCAAATGACAGCAGTGTTCCTTGGCAGGTGCCAGCTAAGACAAATGCCTTTGGAATATCTTGGCAATAGCACCCTCAACTCAAGGGAAGTGAGTGCCAGCAAAGTCTGGTGGTGGGGGAGAAGGGAGGGCTGAGGGACCCTCTTAGAGCAGGCACAGTGAGCTAAGAAGCAGCAGGGCAGCAGTCAATAATGGCTGCAGCAGACAGTGGAGATCTTTTAAGGCCTTGTGCAAAGCAGTGCTACATCCATGGGGAAAATTTCAGCCTTCAACTGCCACCGAGGAAGAATGTCAAGAAAAGTTATATACACTGACAGCTCTTTGAATAAATAATGCATTTTGCATGTGTTTCATAGAATCATTGAGGTTGGAAACAACTGTTAAGATTATTGAGTCCAACCATTAACCCAGCACTGCCAAGTCCACCACTAAACCATGTCCTTGGTACCACACTTTCATGGCTTTTAAATCCCTCCACAGATGGAGAACCTACCACTTCCCTGAGCAACCTGTTCCAGAGCTTGACAAGCCTTTTGGTGAAAAAGTTTTCCTAATGTCCAACCTAAATCTGCCCTGGCATAACATGAGGCCATTTCCTCTTGTCCTATTGTTTGTTCCTTGGGAGAAGTGGCTGACCTTGCTACAATCTCTGTTCAGGGAGTTGTCAAGAGCAAGGGCTCTCCTGAGTCTCCTTTTCTCTAGACTAAACAACCCCAGTTCCTTCAGTTGCTCCTCACAAGGCTTATTCTCTAGACACTTCAACAGCTTCGTTGCACTTCTTTGCACAAGCTCCAGCACTTAATGGTGCTTGAGTACCTAATTTCTCTCAACAGCTTTGCAATTTAGAATCATAGAATGATTTGGCTGGAAGAGACCTTCAAGATCATCAAGTCCAGCCATTAACCCTACACTGCCAGGGTCCCTAAACCACGTCCCCCAGCACCACATCTACGTGATTCTTAAACATCTCCAGGGATGGGGACTCCACCACCTCCCTGGGCAGCCCATTCCAATGCCTAACCACCCTCTCTGTAAAGAAATTCCTCCTAATATCTAACCCAAATTTCCCTTGGCGCAACTTGAAGCCATTACCCCTCGTCCTTTCATTTTTTTAACTTGGGAGAAGAGGTCAACCCCCACCTCCCTATAACTTCCCTTCAGGTAGTTGTAGAGAGCAATAAGGTCCCCCCTGAGCCTCCTCTTCTCCAGACTAAACAATCCCAGCTCCCTCAGCCTAGCCTCATAGGAGAAACTCTCCAGACCCTTCACCAGCTTTGTTGNNNGTCTTGTTGAACCTCATGCAGTTGGTTTCAGCCCATCACTGCAGCCTGGCCAGATCCCTCTGCAGAGCATCCCGACCCTCAGGCAGATTGACATACCCACCCAATTTAGTGTCATCTTCAAACTTGCTAAGCATGCACTCCATCCCCTCATCAAGGTCATTGATAAAGATGTTGAAGAGTACTGGTCCCAACAAAGAGCCCTGGGGAACACCACTAGTGACCGGCTGCCAACTGGATCGAGCTCCATTCACCACCACTTGCTGGACCTGGCCATCCAGCCAGTTCTGGATCCAGTGAAGAGCACATCCATCCAAGCCATAGGCAGCCAGTTTCTGCAGGAGAATGTTATGGGAAACAGTATCAAAGGCTTTGCTAAAATCAAGGTAGGCAACATCCACAGCTCTTCCCTCATCTACTAAATGGGTCATTTTATCACAGAAAGAGATCAGGTTTGTCAGACAAGACCTAACCTTCATAAATCCATGTTGACTGGGCCTCATCATCTGGCTGTCCTCTATATATGTCCCATGATAATACTCAGGATGATCTGCTGCATGAGTTTACCTGGCACTGAGGTCAGACTGACAGGCCTGTAGTTCCCTTCCCTGGGTCTTCCCTCTTACCCTTCTTGTATATTGGCGTCACATTTGCCAACCTCCAATCAGCTGATACCTCCCCAGTTAGCCAGGACTGTTTGTAAACAATAGAAAGTGGCTTGGTGAGCACCTCCACCAGTTCCTTCAGCACTCTTGGATTAATTTCATCTGGCCCCATAGAATTCTGTGCATTTAAGCTGTGAAGCAGTTCACATATTGTCTCCTCTTGAAAGAAACCCTGATACTGTTCCCCATTTCCATCATTTGGTTCTAGAGGCAAATCACTCAGTGAGTCAGTCTGGCCATTAAAGACTGAAGCAAAAAAGGCATTGAGCACCTCAGCCTTTTCCTCATCCCCAGTCACTATTTCTCCCTTTGCATTTAGCAAGCCTCTTGGAGACCACCCTCTGTGACAGGAGTGTGCTACCTTGCTGGGGAGAGCTTTGCCCCTCAGGACCCACCTGGGAGCCGTAAGGACCCTGTGGAAAAGGGACTATATGAAAGGATACTATGGGGATGGGGAAGGTCACATAGTGATCATCTGGAGCTGCTCTCAAGTTGGGTCCAACTTAAATCAAGTGATTTTCCTTTAATATAAAGACTGAAAGTAGCAGCCACATGCCAGGATACAGGGACACCCAACTAGTATTTCTGATCAGCACTTACCTCCTTACCTGCAGATACAGCAATTCAGAGCCAGCTGTATCACAGAGTAAGCTGGTGTAGTCCTCACGTAGAGCAGCAGAAGCTTCCAATGTACAACACAGCTGACAGGAAAAGCAACAGCCAGTATCACCCTGTCCTAATGTCAGCCTGGTTTTAAAAAATACCAGTCATTAAGAATATCTGACACACAAGGGTGTTCATATTGTCTGACTTCGGAAACAAAGGTCTGCAGAAACTCCTAAAATAAGCACTGAAAATCATCCTCTAGAGATGTCCTCACTCTCTAGGAAACAAAGCCTCCTAGTTTCAGTATAACAAGTTGAATGTTGAAATGGCACTTCCAGTTCCCTTTTCAGTCTCACTGGGCCCTGCTGGCAAGAGATAGAAAATAAAGGACTTTCCTTGTTGGGTACAAAGCCAACTGAAAAAAAAGTTTTTTAAAAAATAATAATTAAAAAGTCAGATTAAATCAAAATTAGGTTATCTCTGTTTTTTCCAGTGCACACACACAGACAAAGAAATCCTGTTTTGTGGATGTTGTTGCCAACATAAACATTTCCCTTAACACAAAATGAAGTTTGTTTTATTCTCATGTTCCTTGACCATTTTAATTCATTATTTTCAGATAAAAATTGTTTCAAAACAAGAAATGATAACATAATTACTAAAATACTAAAGCATCACAAGTTCAGTAGCTGTTTCCACCCACCTTCTTATGCTGAAAAAGAACATCAATCCGTATTTGTCAGTTACTCCCCTCAAACTCTGCTTTCTGTTCATTTAATCCAGAAAAGAAATCCCTTCCATGGAGCTATGATACCTTGCTGATTTCACCAGTACATCAATGTCCCCATCAGAGACCTGAGGTTCTTTAGTCTGGAGAAGACTGAGAGGGGATTTAATAAATGTTTATAAATATGTGAGGGCTAAGTGTCAGGAGGAGGGGGCCATCCTGTTCTCACTTGTGCCCTCTGATAGGACAAGGGGAAATGAATGGAAGCTGGAGCACAGGAAGTTCCACCTCAACATGAGGAGGAACTTATTTTCTGTAAGGGTCAGATATCACTGGAATGGGCTCCCCAGAGAGGTTGGAGAGTCTCCTTCTCCAGAGATTTTCAAGACCTGCCTGGATGCATTCCTGTGTGACCTGTGCTGGATTAATTATAATACATGGTCCTGCTCCAGCAGGGGGGTTGCACTCGAAGATCTTCATGGTCCCTACCAATGCCTGACATTCTGTGATTCCTATGATCCGGAACTTTACTTACCAGAAAAGCAAGAATGGGCATTTACCTGAGACCTGGGACATGAACTTGGGAACGTATTTTTGTTTAGACTATATAGCTGCCTAAACATTTCTTTCTCCTCCCCTTGGGAAAGCAGTGACAGCACTCGCAATATTTAATTTTATAATGCCATGGGTGGAAATCAGAATGATGGTATCAAAATGCTCGAGAAGAACTTGTACATCCTAAGCACATATATAAGTATGTAGAATATTGAGAATAGGTTTTCACTAGCTTGGCATCAACATAATATATCAGACAGCTGTTCATGTTGAGTTAAATGGGCTGTAGTCAGTTCCCAGTATGGAAAACCAAAAGCCTTATAAACCACAATAAAATGAGGACTGCTCCATTTTCAGATATGTGCATCAGGGAGCCACTTCACAGGGTAACACCTTAAGAATGAAAACACCTGTCACAGCATAAAAGTGGCCCAACAATCCCTCTTCATCACTCAAAACAAGAGGAAATTTGTGGTGATCAGAACAGCTTCCTGCTGCCCCTACCACATGAGCATGGGCAGCACAGCTCTTCAGGCACACAGGACACCCTTTGGACCAGCCACCACACACCCATGATAGCAGTGGACAGCCAACATCTGGCAGAACTCCTGTGCAGGGTACTTGTGAGTACACTGACTTATTTCAAGTCTCCTCAGAGCAAGGGGCAATTAATACAACCTCAGGAAATTAAAACTGAACCAAAAGTGAACATTCAAAAGAAACTGCAAAATTTCACAATACGAGCTGGTTTTCTTTGCATTGGGCAAGCCTCAAGGTGGCTGACTTACTCATAACTAGATTTACTGGAATGCACCAGTTGTGTTCTTAATGTCAGCATTTCAGCCTTCAAAAGGTCACGTTGTCTGAAGGGGACAGGTTTCCCACGGGTGACAGAGAGCTTCTTCCTCACCTCAGCGCCAGTGGAAGGAGAAAACTGTTAGGCAGAGCTGACTGGGCCAGCCTGAGAGGAGGCAAACACAGTACTGAAAGATGTAGCTCTCTTCTGCCTAACCACAGTGATGAAAGAAACATCCATATATCGAAGAAGGAAATGCAAAATGTAGCAAAAAATCACAGTAAGAAGCAAAACGTGAACATCCTCATTTGTTGACCAGAGACTAAGGAACAGCTGAGTTGAGGAACAGTACTCCGAAACTTCCTACCAGGAGGATGACAGAGGGGGACAGAAAGCTTGGAAAAGCACTAAGCAAGGAGAGTGAAGCCCTCCAAAGGACTGCCCTGCAGAGCCATCCAGAGGCACCAGCATACTTAGGCCACATGCAACAGATAAATCGCAGAAGTTGAGCAGCCGGAGAAGCAATGCTGACCATGAAGATGGGACACCCACCAGTCACCCAAGCAGTAGAGGTATCATGCTGCTTCACAGATCTCAGTTTGTCAGCAAGTTCCCAGCCTGGGCTGTCCTTGGGTCTCTCACAGGGAAGCACAGGGACAGAGGAATAGCCCTGTGTGCACAGGCAGGCTCCCCAGCGGGCTACTTGGCCATGTCCTCACATAGCTCTCCCATCACCATGGGGAAAGGCCTCCACACCACAGCATCTTCCCATACCAAGACAGTTTCCAGATGCCACCAGGATGGATGGTCTCTCCTGGGCAATCCAGCTGCTGCCTTCCACAAGCAGTAGCTTTGTGGAGGACATGAGCTTTTCACTGTGAACAAACACACGCTTTACATATCAGAGGTAATAGGTTTTATTGTCCCATGGATTTTTCCTAAGAAGTAAGGGTCTTACCAGACAAAATATACAAAGCATCTTATGTTTTCTTTCTAGACACAACTGCAATCTCATCCTATGAAACAGTGATCATGTTAGTTGACCTTAAAGAACCAAAGTTTTCCTTACAGCTGCGGGATTGCACAGACTTAGCATATTCAGTGACCAGTTAATTCATGCAGAATCAGAGGGAAAGGGAAAAAAGGTCTGTATGCTCACCTGAGTGCAGGCTTAGGTTCCTAAAAATTAAGAGAAACACAGGGCTTAAATTTACCAGTTTGTGGCACTTTCATTAAATGAAAAACAAATGTCTGACCCACTTCTTTTCATCTACTGCACAATGAAAGATTGGGGCTAGCAGCAAGTTATCATTGGAAAAGCACAATACTAGAGAAGCAAGTGTCCCTCTGAAGTGGGAAACTTTCCTTACCAACCTGCGCAAAGTGCACATAATTTTTCATTTTTCACCAAGCTTAAAGCAGAATGAAAACAGTGTCCTCCTCTACTTGTTAAGACTTAGTGTTTATAGTTGAATATATTTATATAAAAAATAAATTCTCAGTCTTTATGAACATTCCTAGTTCATTGTATGACCATTTTGACATCCTATTTTGCTTTTACATAAATAAATCACTATATTATTGCTTAACATTTTTATTCTAAAATATATTAACTTTTTTTTTGGTTGTTCTTAGTTCATTATTGTACTTGCATTTGCTTTATCCTTCCTCTGCTAAAACAAGATCATTTCAACAGATGGTGAACAAGTCTAGAGTTGCTGGAAACCAATTAGAAGTATGTGCCAAGCTGAAACTCATCCCATTCTTTCTAGCCAAAAAGCTGCCTGCATTTCAAAAACCTAATTAGTTTTAACTATACTTATGGAACAAAGGGAAGAATATTTAATAACTCTGCATTTCTTCTGTCTGGTGATCAACCGAAATGCATTTTTGTTCACACAATTGCCCTGAAGTGTATTGATAAGCTGAATTTGCCTTGTATCAATATCTGTACCACAATGGTGCCTGCAGATAATGTGATATATATATATGGCTGCACTACAGTAATGAATATCAAAAGAGATATCCAACCTTATACAAGAATACACACTCTGTTAAAAAAAAAACAACAACAAAAGAACAAAACAAAAATCAACCACTTCTGCACTTGCACAGTAACTACCAGTTCTGCTGATGACACCAGTTTGTCTGTAAGCATGGCACCCCATCCACACACAGATGGGATCTCGACAATGCAAGAAGAGAAACCTGTATGAACATAACTTGTCTTCCCAAGCAAGCAGAGCTGGCCAGGACAGACACAGGACTAAAGTAAACTATCCAACTCCACACACAGTGACAGCCTATGGATGGGACATCAGCGGAGCTTTGGCATGCTGTATCAAAGATTCACCTCTGTATTCACTTGGGCAAAGCAACAGTAGCTCTGTCCAGGATCTGCTGCAGCTGCAACTGGTGTGTTAGAGCAAAGGCTACACAGCCTTGCACGTCATCCTCTGCTTTGTGGCCAGGGACCAGGGACATGCTGTGTCATCTCCAGATCTTCTTATTGCTCCTTGTCCTGGTCTCCTGCCCAGCCAGAGGGTCCTACTGAACCATGATGCATTAAGGAGGAGACATGGTAAGGGGCGAGTCCAGGAGCCAGACATAAAAATAACATATAGCAAGTTGGGACCACCACAGCGTGATTTTGGAAGAAACTTTCCCTCTGCTGAGCTTTCTGAATCACCCTGTGTGTAGCCTCATAACTACACTTTTCCTAAGTGCATCTGGTAATATATTTCTGTTCTGATTGCTACATTAGCATCAAATGGTCACCCTTCTCTTGTGCACACACCTCCTGTCCCAGTACCAAGCAGCCTCAGAACACTATACCAGCCTGAAATCGCTCAGCCAGAAAAAGGGCACCTATTTCCAGAACTCCCTATTTCTCAACCATACTTTCTATCCCAAACCTGCTCCCAAAAGAGATTTCCATCTTGTGCTATAGAAGAAGATGCATCTACTCCCAGGTTAAATTTGACCACTGTGTAAATTTAAGCCCAGCAAACATCTCAGGTAGGTAGCAGGAAGAAGAGACGGGGAGAGGGGGGAAGAGAATAGAGAAAGAAAGGAACAAAGAGAAGGAGCAGAGAGAAGAGATGAGAAAAAAAGAAAATCCATTGTGAGGCCACAACAGACCCAAGCGGTTAGAGCTGCAGAAACAGGGGAGGAAGTAAAAAAAGACAGGTTACCATGTCTAAAGAGAGGGCTGAGAGCGTGCGTGTGCGTGCAAGCAAAGCCAAAGAAGGTTATATCTGGAGAGAGGCTTCATGACTTTCTGCAGATAACAGTTTCGACCACAAAAGTGTTTTCAAAGTGACGAATACGATGACAGTTCCCAGCCTCACGTCGACTGATACCTAGAAGTGATTGAAAGAGAGGAGAGAGGAAATTCAACAAATGATAATGTACAAGAGCTGCAGCAAAGCTTGGGAAGTAACACAGATGAGATGCAACTGCTGAACGTTGAAATACAAGAACTACACTGTCCATTTGAAAAGCAGCAGCATCTGCTTTTTGGTAGTCATATTCTCCATGGTTCTGCAGCAAGAGCTGCTGTGAGCTGAGGAGCCACCTGGAAACAGCTGGTTTCAACTGACAGCACCTCAGTATTATCTCAGAGAACAGAAAGCCACACAAAATGGACAGAAGTCACACGCTGGTACAGAGCACAGCTCTGAAGGCAGCCAAGGAGGGCTGAAAATTGCCACCCCTCTGTCTGTTTGTCAGCCTCCGTGCACCGATCTTGCTATGGCCTCAGCCTCTCCAGAAAACACATACTGCTCCCCACATCTTTGAACTGCAGGACCTCAACTCTGCTAGGCAGTGGAAGGTTCCCAAAGCTCCTCTTGTGAAAGCAACCACAAACTACAACCATGGAGACTCCTGCATTCAAATGCCCTCAGCAACCTGGA
The DNA here is from genome assembly GCA_013401355.1 of Ceyx cyanopectus. Lineage (NCBI taxonomy): Eukaryota > Metazoa > Chordata > Aves > Coraciiformes > Alcedinidae > Ceyx > Ceyx cyanopectus. The sequence continues at coordinate 16,830 of VYZU01010214.1, forward strand.
GCTTCACCAGAGAGCCAAACCCAGACCAACCACAGCTTCAGGTTACAGGTGAACTTTTAAGTACACCAGTATCTTAAACCAAATAAATACAAATACTGAAATGAATAAGTTTGTTTTCAGCAATATTACCATTTCTATATGAGACATATATTGCTATTTTTCATTAAATCATTTTAAGGTAGTCCAGTGTTCCCTCTTCACAACTCTTTCCATATTATTAAGAACTTCAGTAATTAAGCACAATTTGCAGATCTAATCTGGTCTGAATAGCTGCCACTGAAGCAGGTGTCTCATCAGGGTCATTTTTCAAGCACTTCCCAGCAGCTCATCCGCAGGAGCCCCCATGTAACTGAATTGCTGATTCCTGCAACCATTTTCTCAATGTTTCTACCAGGCTGTGGGCAATAAAAACAGAGCAGCCAGCACTCATTTGCAGCAGCATCCTCCCAGATTTGGGTTATAGAGGAATTAGATGGGAAAGACCTCAAAATCTCTCCTGTGTGCTCACACCCAGAGGCCAGCAAGGCTGTAATAGCAGAAATAACATCTGTGATGCAGGGGGAAGTGAGCTGGGACAGCTGAATGTAGCAAGGCTCTTACGTCTCCTCACACTCCTCCGCTTCAGCCTGTAGGTCTCCTTGCCGCTGCAGAGGCGGTAGATGAAGGAGCCAAGCTGCTCCATGTCACTGACATGCTCAGTCGCGATCATCTCCTCTTGGATGATGTATGTCTGAGGCAGGTATGTCCCTTTCTGAAATGAAAGTTTCCATCAAAATAAAGCACAAATGGTGTCATGATCTCGTCCTCAAACAGAACTGTCTCACACAGAGTGCCAAGGACAGCCAAGCTGAGCAAATTTCACTGTTTGAAGGCTCAAACTCCACTTTCTAATTAACATGCTTCCCTGGCCTAGCAGTAACTGTCCCACAGGGCATACAGAATGGATTTGATCAAAAAATTGAATGTTCATGTAGGGGATGACATCAGTATAGGATCACCCCCATTATAAATCAAACACAGTTTTAAAGGAGGGTGTGCAAAGCTGTAACTCTGAAAGTGCAACGAGTTCATCTCAACTCACTCTTTGTCTGCCCCTGGACAGAACTCAATACATTCTAGTTGCTCTCTCACATACAGAGCAACTCCACCACCTCGCCTTGTTGGTCTGTCTTCCCTATGTCCTTTACATGGTCATACACGACCACATTGCAATCACGTGTGCTGTCCCACCAAGTTTCTGTAATTGAGACCAGATCATAACCCCTGACCACACCCAGATTTCTGACTTCTCTTGTTCATTCCCCATGTTGTGTGCCTTGGTGCACAGGCACTGCAGGGAGCGAGCTAAGCCTGATGATTGCACCCCTGGCGGGTGGGAGACCTTCTGCTCTTATAAATACTAGAACCCTGCCCCACTGGTACAAACCCAGCTACAACCACATCCCCCTTCGAATTTAAAGACCTGTTGAATGAGCCCTAATTCTTGTCCTAGAATTATTTTCCCCCTACAAGATAATCTTTACACGGGATTATCATCGGGTCTGGTGTCTTACAAAACCAGCCATGATCAAAGAACCCGAAGCCCTGATTGTAGCACCTGTCTCGGAGCCAGGTATCCAGGTGGACTGGATCCTTCTATTCTGTCCCATGTCATCACTCACAAATGGAAGTAGGGGAGAGAAAATAACTTGTGCCTCAGACTCTTTCACAAGCTGTCCAATCCCAAGGCCTTGAAGTCTCTCTCCATTCCCCTCAGACTATGAGATGCAGCTTCCTCCCCACCTGTCTGGAAGATCAGTAGTGGGTCTGATGACTGCACCAGTTGGGGAGTTTGCTGGTGATATCCCTCATTTGGGCTCCAGGTAGACTACAGACTTCCCTGGTGTTATAAATAGGATATGTCTGGGTGTGGCAATAGGCAGACGGGTCTGCAAGCTTTGGGACCCCGCACAGGACAGCAGGGGACTTTCTGGACGGGGTAGGGCTGTGTTTATGTCCTGAAAAAGTGCACAAACAGGTGTGAGGATTGAAGCAGCCAGGGCACGGGGCGGGTTGTTGTTATCCCAGACATGTATAAATAGCTGAGGGCCAGAAGGTTTGGTGCACACACATGCATCTTAGGTGTGCACCCAGTGCTGTCATTCTTTGTTCCATAGATTTTGTCCCAAAATAAATTTTAAGCGTTAGCAAGTTTCTCACACCTATGATGAGGGTGAACTCTGCATATTGGGCCCTGTGTTCCCTTCAGGAGTGAGTCTCCAACAACTAGAGCCCTTCTCTTCTTCCTTGTGGAAGAGGTTGTTACGTGGCTGGAAGGTCCATTTGACTGCGTTAAACCTCTGGCACAGGTTGCCTATCATCTCCAACCCCATTAATCTCTCACCATTGTCTCCCAGCAGGCCCTCATATCTATCTCCCAGAGGCACCTGTGGAGGTGAGATGGGTGAGGAAGGTGCTTGCCCTCTGCACAGGCATTAACATGCCTTCATTCACCCCCTGCATTTAGGCCTCTGTCTTGCACCTGAGAGGGGCAGGATAGAGGCGTCGTTGATCCTGGTGCTCTCTGGCGGCCGCTCTCATTTCTATTACAGGGAGTACAGAGTCTGGCTCCACCAGTCTGTCTCCATTTCAGCCTCGCTAACGCTCCTCAGTTTTTCAACTGCAGCCCGTAGCCCTTCAGCCTCCTCTCACGGCTGTGCTGCTCGGCCAAGTATATCATCTCCCTGCCTATCTCCCTGTGCACACCACACATGGCCACAATCACAGCTGCCACCGCCACCAGTGTGAGCCTGTGGCAAACGCCTGTAGCCTCTGAACTGCACAGTCACATCAGTCACATCACCGGCAGGTGAGCCGGTCAGCGTCCCGCCCACCTATTGCCGGTGCTTTGGTCAGCTCACCGCTGGCCGCTGCACTCTCCTCGGGCCGAGCACCGCGGCCTGGGGACCCCAGGGACCCTCCGGGTGTCATGCCCTCACTGCTGGGCGCGCGGCGAAGCCCGCAAAGCCCTTTTCTCGTGCGTGCCCCCGCGCGGCCTACTGGCGGAGCTCCCAGGAGCGCGGAGGCCGCGGCCGCACGAGGGCCCTGCGCCTCTTCCGTTCTCGCCCTGTTTTCCAGTCGCGCGGTTGTCCCCACAACACCCCAGCCCCTGTCGGCCTCTCGGCCTCGTACTGAGAGCTGCCGGCTCCTAGAGGGGCTCTGCGTTCTCCCTCGGCCTGCCCTGGCTCCGGGAACCCTCTGTTTACCCCCTAATAATAATAATAATA
>VYZU01010216.1:0-33217 GCA_013401355.1 Ceyx cyanopectus
ATATATATATATAATATTTAAAACTAGTCCTTTCTCTCTTGTCAGTGTGCTGTGCCATATGGTGCCGAGCAACATGCCAGATGATAAAAATATTCCTAGAACATATGATATCATCAGTCAATTCAAGAGGGGTGAAACTTCTTGACCAAAGCATTTGTGGCTTTGATGCATTTCCCTAGGTGTAAAGTGGGGATTTTGAAACGATGAAGTGTGCCCAAGAGGTCTCCTCTCATGTAAATTCTCAAACCCTGGCTCGGAACACTTGTTAAAAAGGGTCGAAACTCCTGAATTTTTGTTTTAACAAAGGAATTTGTGGCAAAATAGGGGATGGGTTTGCAAAGGGAAGGGTATTTAAAAGCAACGAGCCAAAAAATNCACTATTCTGTGCTTCACTTGTGTGGTTCCCTCTGCATTTTAGTGTGAGGACAAAAAACCACCTTCCACAATCAGCCCCTGCTGTAGAAGAATTACAGAAATGTGCAGTAGTGTCTTTCTGCTTCTATAGAAGTGTAACATTTATTTTTATCTACCTATATATATATATATATAATATTTAAAACTAGTCCTTTCTCTCTTGTCAGTGTGCTGTGCCATATGGTGCCGAGCAACATGCCAGATGATAAAAATATTCCTAGAACATATGATATCATCAGTCAATTCAAGAGGGGTGAAACTTCTTGACCAAAGCATTTGTGGCTTTGATGCATTTCCCTAGGTGTAAAGTGGGGATTTTGAAACGATGAAGTGTGCCCAAGAGGTCTCCTCTCATGTAAATTCTCAAACCCTGGCTCGGAACACTTGTTAAAAAGGGTCGAAACTCCTGAATTTTTGTTTTAACAAAGGAATTTGTGGCAAAATAGGGGATGGGTTTGCAAAGGGAAGGGTATTTAAAAGCAACGAGCCAAAAAATGGTTTTTTAGTAGGTTTCTGATCCCTGAAAGTATTGATCAGCACTGACTTCATGCTGAGCTAGGCCAATATACCAGAGGAAAAGTCATGGATGTGCTGAAAGGGCTTGGTGATGATGCACGAGCATCTTTCCCCTTCTCCCTGGGCATCTTCAGCAGGAATTTGGGGCTGGGGAACTCATGTATCCTCAGCCAGGCTGCTCCTGGGCCACTGCTCTGCCGGGTAAGGTACCTAAAGAAAGCAAATCCCACAGGGTTGGCTGTGTTGTGATGATGTTTTTAATGTTTATGAAGCAGTTCATAAACCGTGTCAACCTCGGGGAGCCACACTGTAAATATTTTCCCTGGGGATCTCCGCTTGCCTGGGTGGTGGGAAGAGCCGGAGCCTGCAAAGCTCGGGAGCTGCCAGAAAGCATTTGCAGGCTCTTCAAACCTTCAATATTCCTTCTTAACGCAGATCCCGAGGTAAAGAAACACAGGTAGGAGCACAAAAGCAGTTGTGCCTGTGTGGATTTAGTGCAAGTGGAGCCAGGGCAGCTCTCAGCACCTCATCCCTCCTCCCCCAGAGCCTTACGCAACGCGGCCGCCCACCAGCCACAAACCTGAATGGAGGCAGGAGCTGCATATAGGTTGTTTACATTGCCAAGCTCTGCCTCTTTCAGAACACCCAACTTCCACTCGGTGTGAGCAGCTCACGGGGTTTGTAAAGAATTCAGCTGAACAGAAAGCAGATGGTTTCAGGAAGCTGAAATGAGGGAGGGAAAGGAAGAAGCCGGAGATCCGGGATGCTCGGTGTGTGAACGGTGAGGGGTTCCTCAAGAGGGGATTCCAACAGTGAGTCTGTGCTGAGGAGACAACATCACCTTTGCTTGGTTGCTTTTCTACCTGGCAAGTGTTGCAGGATAATTCCAGAGTGCAGCTTGGCATTCCCTTGCCAGTTGCCTGTCTGAGAGGTGGTGTCTGCTGGCAGCACCCAGCCCTTCCCCAGGACCAAACCTCTGAGGTTCCTCCCTCTGCACAACCCTCGTGTTGGTGCTGAGGTGGAAGGAACACAACCTCCTCCAGGCTCTGCAGGAGAGCTGTGCCTTTCTGCTCTGCTCAGCCTCTCCAAAAATAACCTCCTGCCTGTCCAAGGCTTCCTTAAATCGCGAGGAAACCTCAGAAGGGCACTTAACAGCCCTACTGTGGAAATCAACAGCCTGTTTTAAATTAGTGGGAAGAGTAATTTCCTCTTGCAGTACCAATATTTCCTTATTAAAACGAGAGGACAGGGTTTAAATATAGCTTAAACCTCCCAATCCCGGGGAGTATTTCTTGGAGGGCTGCATTTTGCTGTGTTGATTTGCCTCAGGGGTAACACTTTTTTTTCTGTACATTGTGAGGCTCAATAGTCTGGCAGCAGCAGTGCTCAGAGCTGCTTGTCTTGATACTGTGCATCTGTCTCTGTTGTGATGGTATCTATAGCAGAGTTGAGAGGAGAGAAATAGATACTGAAGATGGCTCTGGACTCGGATTTTCACTGCTGCTGTGGCTGGGTTTTCCAGAAGGTGCTGGGTTTGTGTGGGAAGGATCACTGTGCTCTGTTTGGTCAGCATCACCTTCTTGATTCTTTGAAGCTCTGGTTGTCATCAGTTGTTGTTTGGGCTTGGAAACCCCTCCAGGGATCACAGGGACTCCACCCTGCCCTGGGCAGCCTGGAGGGGAAGAAATTGTTCCTAATATCCAAAGTAAGCCCCCCCTGGGGCAGCTTGAGGCTGGTTCCTCTGGTTGCTTGTTCCTTGGGAGCAAAGATCAACCCCCTCTGGCTTCAACCTACTGCCAGGAGCTGCCAGAGCCAGAAGGTCTCCCCTGAACCTCCTCCTCTCCAGAAAACACCCCCAGCTCCCTCAGCTGCTCCTCAGACTTGTGCTCCAGCCCCTTCCCCAGCTCCACTGCCCTTCTCTGGCCACACTCCAGCCCCTCAATGTCCCTTTTGGAGCCTAAAATTCAACCCAGGATTTGAGATGCAGCCTCCTCAGTGCTGGGCACGAGGCCCTTATGTGAAGAAGGATTTCAGAGTAGGAAGCAGCAGCAATTCTGAACTGCCCTGATTCACAAGCCACCCCACCAGAGGAGATTTTCCTTTGTTCCTTTCTTCCATCAGTGGGTTAACTTGTGGTTTGTGTGTTACTGCAGGCAACCTTCCTGGGCTGCCCTACCTTTGGGGGGAAGGGATGCTCGGAAAGCTTGGCTCATGGTGGTTAAAGTCAGTCTAAACCAGATGAGACAAATTGCAGCTCGAAAGTCTCCTTGGGTCCATGTACGTGGCCATTTCTGGCAGATCCACATCTACTCAGGTCTTGTTTTTTTCTTGCCACTCTTAAAAACTGGTCGTTCTGCTGCCACGTGTGCACAGTGTTACAGGCTGGATTAAAAATATCCTGGAAATTTGATTCCAAATGAATTTTGCAAACACTTCTCTTTTTTCTGTAAGCTCTCCCGAGACTCCAACTCATTCTGTGTGAATGTCCAAAGTACAATTGCTTCTTGATTTCTAACAGCTGCTGCTGCAAAAAAAGGAGCCTTTGCCATTAACAATTCCAGGCAGGCAGGGTTGGAACTCTGGGCTACTCCATTCTCTCTTCCTGATTTTCTCAGGAGATCAACAAATCAAAGAAAGAAAGAAAAAAAATTATTTGGATGCATCTAACATGTTGAGCAAAGTGACAGCTCTGAGCTTTCTTGGGGGGATGCAACAAGTTCACCGAGACTGGAAATGGAATTTGGAGAAGTGATGTTAAGAGACAGTTCAGATGAGGGAAGAAATGAAATTCAGGTTAGTTTAAAAAAAATTTTCACTGGTGCAAATATTGTTTTTAAGAAGAAAAGAGTTTCTTAGCTGGTCAGTAGAGGGCAGGCATATTTTATTTCTGAAGAACCTTTGCCTGCTACTGTGTGCAAAGAATATTTGCTCTCTCCCTTCAGGTTTGAGGAGTGCAAGCCTACTTGGTCACATTACAGTGATATAAATCAGCAGTAATAATTTAAAAAGACATTGTCAACCCCTTTGAGGAGCTAAATGTCCATTTTAAAGCAATTGGAGGCTATGAGTTACGACTACAGGCATTTAATTTCTGTGTTTAGATTGTAAAAAGCACGGCATAAAAACGCTGAAATATTGCTGCTCAGGAGTGCTAGAGAAGAATCATTTCTGTGCTGCATTCTGTAAAAGGCAGTAGTTCTTTCTGATGTGAGCTCCTCTATCACTAATGGGGTGGAAACACTCCTGAAAGTCAGGATGGTTTAAATCTTCAGCTCGCTCCCAGAGATTCCTCTGGAAGATCTGAGCAGCCAAGCGACTTGAAACGGAAAGGAGCAATGCCTCTCTTAATTTCTACCTGCCTGCCTCTGTAATTGAACCAGTGTTTGTATTTCCACGGGACAGAATGCCTAACAGCTTCTGAATCCAGGGGAAAATCAGTGTCGGATCAGATTAACTCAGCAGGAAAAAATAATGGAAGTGGGTTGAGCAGCTTTTGCTCTGAACGAGGCCATTCTTCCCCAAATCCACTTTGAGACTAAATGTCAGCAGAGGCTTTTCAAGAAACACCTTCCCCAAAGCAGCTGAACACAAGTCTAATGGCAGGCTGGTCATTTGAAAGTCTTTAATGAGATGTTTTCTTTAGGAACACTGAGAAATCCCTGGTGATGCTGTGGAAGACCAGAGATTTTTGTCAGCCTGTGTGGAATTTCTGAGCCCTGAGAGGTGTGTGAAGCAGCTACTGGAGGAGACAAGGGTTATGTCACCTGCTGTTTCTTCCCATGCCTTGACAGTCCCTTTGGTTTTTTTTCTGGCAAGGTTGATGTTCACATAGACACCTTTAATTAGCATCAAAAAAAAACCCCTTTGAAGGGTTGTCCCAAAATAGGCAGCTCACGTTCACTTTGTCCTCTCTTCATCCATGCACCCAGAGAGTTCATTACATCCCAGAGCTTTCCAGCCTGCAGTGGATGCTCTGAAAGGTGTTGACCACCAGCTCCAAGTTGACAGGCTGTGGGCAGTTTGGGTGCTGTGTTGCCTTCAGAACAGCTTAGAGAGGTGGGACTGAGGTTCTGAGGTCCAGCCACTGCACTTGCAAGTGAAAAAGAAGGCAAGTTTGTGCAGCTATTTTGTTCTTTATAAAGGAGAGAGGTGGCCTTGCAGGCAAGGATCTGAATTTTGATGCCACTCGTGCCTTCCAGATGGTCCCTGGGATTAGTTTCAATTTTTTGTTCTAGAAATTAATGGATGTCCATATTTTGGTGCACTCCAGCTAGACAGTGAGATGATGAATCTCTGCAAGAAGTGAAAGCTGATTGAAGAGATGCAAATGTTAGAACCTTCAAATGATTTCAATCAAAATTGGACTTGCTATCCTGTGGGTACATGTTACTAAATTAACTGCAATTTTATCTACTTGTATCTCTGCTGTAGTCATCTAGGCAGATGGGAGAACTGTCCATATGCAGCCTATAGCATAGACCAAATTTACAGGATATACTTGATGATAATATTGCACTTAACCCCTGAATGTTTCCTAAGCCTCAAATTCCTGCTTAATACTTTTGGGTGACTGGGTTTCACAGCTGGACAGAAAAACCTAAGACTTTCTTCTTGTTAGGATAACACTGCACCCAAGTATTTGCAGCAGTGTGAGTCTTAATAAAAAAAAATCACATTTCTGTGGATAATGCCACAACCAAGCCAACAAATAACTTCCCAAAGTTTTCAAAAATGACTTTTTTTTTTCCAGTGTGAGGAGGATTTTAACCCTGTGGCTGCTGGGACAGGAATTTTTCTTCTGGGACAGGAGTGTTTCTAACTGGTTCTTGCACTGAGGTGATCTGGTGTGGCCACGGGGTGGAATGTGGCCAGGTTTTGTTGGTCTGACCAAAAACAAGCTGTGTTTAAGAGAAACAAAAGCAGCCTGGCAGGGCTGAGGAAACTCAGGTTTAGAACTTACCACGAATTCCCTGGGTGGTCCTTTTTTCCAGTTGCCAAGTCCAGTTTGGCCCAGGCCTGAGAGCTGTTAGAACAACTCCTAAGCACCTAGACAAAGAATCAGGTGCTTTAAAAAAAACCCCAGCCAGCAAGAATTTGTCAGGAGCAAATTGCATCAAAGGCATCTCCTTTCCTTCCCTGACAAGGTAACTGGCCTGGTGGGGAACAGAGGAGCAGGAGATGTGATGGATCTTGACTGGAGTGAGGCTTTTGACACTGTCCAACATGACATCCCTATCAGCAAGCTCGAAAAAAGATGAAATATGGCCCAGATGAAGTGGCCATAAGTGGCTGCAAAGCAGTTGGCAAAAGTGTTCCAAAGAGTTCTTGGTGCTGCTCTTTCCGACTAACATCACTCCCTGGCCTCTTCCCTGGCAACTTCTGCTCTCCAAGACAAATACTCAAGAGAAAATCCCCCCTTTTTGCATTGAGGGGGGTTGTTACATGGGAGAAATGAGTCTGTCCTGAAGGATCTCTATAAAAAGTGGTTGAAATTTGCTAAAATACCACCCTTGGAAAAGGAGCAGCAAAGGCCCCGAGATAAAATTCACCAGTGTTGGGAAGCAGCAAAGTGTCTGGGGTTTTAGGAGCTGACGAGTGAAATGCAGCTCACAAAGGACAGCAAATAAAGCACCTCCTTTTTTTTCGGGATTCTTTAACAGGAGTGTCATGTGTAAGACATGGGAAGTAATTATTTTGCACCATATGGTGCTGGTGAGGCCTCAGCTGGAGTATTGAATCCAGTTTTGGGGACTGCAGATAAAGAAAGATGTAGATAAATTGGAGAGTTTCCAAAAGAAATCATGAGGCAATGAAGAATTTGAAAAGCATGGTTGAAAAGGAAAGGGCAGAGGAGTTCAGTTTGCTCAGAGTATTTATTCCCCTCTCCCCTTCTGTGCAGCAGGAGGGGCCAGGCAGGCTCCTGAGGTCCCCGAGACCCCCAGTTGTGTCCTGACTGGTGCTGCCTGTCCCAGTGCCACCCTTGTCTGGGGCACCATCAGCTGGAGTCATAGCAGAGGCATCTTTAGAGGTGTTGGGGCAGGCTTGGGAACAGCTCTGGAAGAGGAGGCAGGTACTTGGGGTGGCTTCTGAGGGTCTCTGTGTCAGTCCAGCAGTGTGGAGAAAAATGACTTTATCCAGGATTATTCTTTCTGTGTGTGGCCAACAGGGATTTAAATACCATCCTTTTGTCAGGATGGTGCCATCCTTCAACACTCTGAACTTTTCTTCTATTTTTTTTCTTGCTGGAGATTTCTGATTGGGCCCAGAGTAGTTTTATTCCTAAATTGAAATTCCATAGAGTGACAACAATGTTTTTCAACAGTATACATTTTTAAGGAGGAAAATAAGTTCATCTTTACAATACACAGATTTTTTTTTCTCTTTTCCTTTCTCTACTTCCTTTCTCTTCCTTTCTTTTTCTTAATTCCAAGCTATATCTGCTGAATTTATATTGTTTAGACATTGGCAGGAATTTGCTGGCCTTTGCTTGCTGCTCCTCTGCTTTTCTTCAGAGCTGAGACCCACACTTCCACCTACCAAACCAGATTTTTCTTTGCTGCAGCAACATCACGTGGTCACCCCCAAAATAATAACAGTAGATCATCTTTGTAAAGAGGATGGAACTCCTTTTTCTTCTTCCTAGAAGCCAAATCCTGTCCTGCCTCAAGAATTAAACTTTCTGCTGTGCTTTGAGGGAGTTTATGCTCCTCCAAAGTCCTAGAGCTCTGTGGGTGGTGGAGGGGAGGTCAGGAGTGGATGTAAGGAAGAAATTCTTGATGCTGAGGGTGGTGAGAGCCCATCCCAGGCTGCCCAGAGGGGTGGTGGCTGCCCCAGCCCTGGCAGCATCCCAGGGGAGGTTGGGGGGGGTCTGAGCACCCTGCTCTGGGTGCAGATGTTGGACTGGATGAGCTGGAAAGGTCCCTTCCATCCCAAACCAGTCTGGGGTTCTGCTGAGTGGTCCATAGGTAGGATCAGAACCTGTATCAGGACTCATCCTTTTGCTTTTCCCAGCACAGTCCCTCAAAAGTATTTGTAAAGCCTGAAAAAAAAAGAAGCAAAAAATATCTGTGTCTCTTAGATACTCACATACAGCCCCCCCCCCCCCCAAAAAAAGGAAAAAAACCCAACCAACCCAAAACCAACCCAGGACATTTTTAATCCACAGCAACCCCCCATCAGCTCCAAGTTAAACTTCCATCCCATTCCCCATCCACTGCTGCCCTGGGTGGGTTTTGCAGGACTGTGATGGACTTGGGGGGGGTGACCAGGGCAGTTTTCAGGTACCCAGCAGGGTTTTTTCCTCCAGCAGCACCCACACCCCGGGCCAGCGGCTGCGAATTCACAGGGCTTGGAAATGTAGTTTTAATTCTGCTCTGCGAGCAGCCCTCTATTATCAGCTAGATGATAAAATGTCTTGAATAGTTGACTCTAGGGCTTTCCCTGAACTGCCCATGAATGCTGAAACCATCTGTTTTTCTGGACGTTTGTCAGGGTGAGTGTGGCAGAGGCAGCTGTTTGCAAAGGGACGCTTTGGATGATGAACCAGCCCATTGTTCGTGGGCGACTCGCTGGCATTCAGAGCCTCTACCCAAGCGTGCTGTGGAGCAATCAAAAAACCCAACTATTGTTTGTCCTGCTCAGATTGATCTGCAGAGGAGGTGGTGGTGGTGGGATTGACCCGCCTCGGAGATGCAAATAGTTGTTTAGAGCAGCTGTATGCTGGCCAGTGCACCCCAGTAGGAAACCCTCATGGAAGCTGGAGAGCTCCTGCACCCTACTGGGGAGAGAGAAAAGATGATGCCAGATTGAACTCTGGTCCACGGCAAAAAGGGGAGGCTCTGGACTGCTGGTATCACAAATAATTTGATTTTTTTTTTTCCAGCAAGGGTTGACGTTAACCCTGTAGTGCCTTTGTCATTAAAGGCACTTTGGGATTGTTCCCTGCAAAGGGGGGAGAGAGAATTACCCCAAGCTGCTGCCGTGGCACGTGGGAGCCAGTGGATGGCTGGGATGGCAGCCCCCCATCTTCCCTTCTATAACAATTAATGGTGTTTTTGTTTGTTTTCCAAGCGGGATCATTCGTGTGCTGCTCGAAGTTTTCATCATTTATTTATGATGGTGAAAATATAGCAGCTGAATCCAAACATCTTGTTCTGGGCTTCAGGAGAGCTGTCTCCTCTCTGCAGCAAGCAGGGGAGAGGATGGTCTTTAGTGCATGTAATGAAGATTAGAGCTTTTAGTTTCGAGGAGCTGAGGAAGCTGCACTTCACCCATTAACATTTGAAGCTTTTTAGTTGTCCTTGTCACTTCATTGCATGCATGCTAATATCTCCTCATATAAAATTTAATCTGTCGAGCTAAATGAAGGAATTAGTATCTGAAAGACATCTTTCATTAAGCAATTAACGAATCTTTCTAACAAATCTACAAAAGCATATGTGTTTGTATTTAATAAGTATTTGTATGATCAGCCAATTAGAATACAGGGAGAGGCCTCTTTTTGTTTGTTTGTTTGTGCCATTACTAAGTCTACACTTGCAATTAAGTCTAATTATGCCCTAGGAAACGTAGCAGGATGGTCAACAACTGGGCTCAGGGGAGGAAAATCAGCACAGTCACCAAAAGCTCTGTGTGCAGGGGTCTTGATTCTGGTCTCCTTGTGCTTTGCAGACAGAAATGAGGGCACTTTCCTGGGCTCTCTTCTCACCTGAATTTAGTCTTCATCTGGTGTGGAAATATCCAGCAGAATTAATTGATTGTTTGACTAATAACTCTAATATGAAAAGAAACAAGAAAAACTACTTATTTTCCTCAAATAAGGTGGTGCTCCTGTATGAGCTGCTGTCAGATTTGTCCTGCTTTTAGAAATTATTATTTTTTTTTTAATGAATCACTTGGATCGTGCAATTGTTTGGAGAGAAAGGTTAAAGCAAGTGAGTGATAAATCATAGCAGCTTTGAGTAGTGGCCACTTTCCTGAGTGAGGACTAAATTCTGCATTAAATGGTTCCTTTCCAAGCACATACAGTGTCCACAGCAATTCTGCTCCCTCCTTTTAAATAGTAAAAACCAAGATCCTTCAGAAATTCACAGTGCAGGGAGAAACTTCTCACTTCCAGGGAGCAGAACCAGAGGCAGGTAGGAGGAATAAACCCACAAGTACTTGTGCAACTGGCAGACAGTGCACCTGCAATCCCCTCCCTGGGCATGAGTGAGCCCCAGGGGAGAGACTGGAGCCAGGGCAGCTCCTGAGTTGCAGGGAAGCACTTGGGTGGCCAGGAGAAAAGAATTTCTCTTTGCAGTGCCCAGCACCACGAAAGCAGGCAGCGTGGCACTCTTCTTTTGACTCATTTGCTTCTCTCTTTCATTAGCAGTTTGCTACCTGACTGTTTCAGAGCCAGCTCTGCAAGTGTTAACAGAACTCAGCAGCTTGACAGCTCTCATCTCTGTCTGGCAGTATTAACAGAGTGCAATCCTTGCCATAAAGTTGGGGGAGAAAAGAAAAATCTCTCAGACACCTCCTCGCTGGTTGCCAGAGGACCAAACCTCGGAGCAGGAGAGAGACAGGGGGGAGATGCTGCACCACCAGGGAAGTTCAGGGATGGTGAGGAGCCAAGACACCTGCTATCTTCACCTCCTGGAAAGGGTCTCCTGGAGGAATCCTGGAAATCTCTGTTGGCTCTCAGGTGCTCTCCCTGGCACGTGTGAAGGGCTGCTCAAAAGCTTCACCCTTCACGTCAGACTCGGGGTCTCGTGTGCTGGTGGAGGCCAAAGTCATCTGCTCAGGGATGCTTTCAGCTCTCACCAAACCCAGCCAAGACTCATTCCCACCTTCAAAGAGCCCCAGCCACTCCCAGGCATCAGTAGCTTCCTGCTTTCTAGCTTTTGTTCCCTCTCACCCAGCTTGCTGGACGTGGGCTTCTTTACACTCCTTTTTTTCTCTGCCTTCAGCAGTCGGTTCCAGCCCCTGCTTCCCCTGCTCTTCAGTTTCACCAAATATTGGTGGCTCTAAATGATCATTCAGGAGGTTTTACCAAGTGCACTTCCCAGGTCTGCTCTTCATCAGGTGGAAACTACACAAACAGGAGCTGCAGAATCTCGAGGAGGGCTCCTCTGTTCCAGGATGCCCAGTTTCCAGCATGATCCCACCCTGGGGCTTGGTGGGAGGCAGGCACAGCCCCCTTACTGGAGCATGGTGCTATTTGTACCCCTGTGGGTGGAATCTTTGGGACCTCCAGTGCATCTGAATGGCCATTCAGAGCAGTTCCAGTGTGAGTTTGCATATATAATAAATATAATAAGAATAAATAGGAATAAATCCCAGGGAGCATCCCATGGTACTGCACAGACCCCTGTCTTCAGGCAGCTGGATTGAGCCATGGTGGTGCTCACTCACCTTTAAATGCCACGTGAGATGGTATTTACATTTTAAATTTAATTTTTCATATTGGATTGGATGAGTTTGAAAGGTCCCTTCCCATCCCAAACCAGTCTGGGGTTCTGCTGAGTGGGGAGGGGTACCCCAGCCACCTTAGGAAGACAGCAAACAGATCTGAGGTTTGGCTGACTCAAGTGTGGCCTGTGTTGGGTTTGAGTTGGGAATTTTCTTGCTCATCTTCTGTAAAGCATGGCCTGGTGGGGATGTGTCAGGAGTGGGATTAGCAGGGGCTTATTCCAGCTGTCACTCCAGGCTGTGTCTTTTCCATGGTGAATTCATAAAAGAACAATGGCAAACAGGATTATTCCAGTGGGAAGGGGAAACCACTGATTAATTCCCAGGAGTACAGAAGCATCCCTAGAATCAATTAATGTTCTTTAGGAGCAATTCTTTGTGTCTTCCAGGGACTGTTTCTGTTTGTGGGGTGAGGTTTACTCTTCATTTAGTTATCTTTGTGGAAAGCAGAGAACACAGCTCTTCTGGGAAATAAATCAAGGTGCCAAAAAAGAGAAGCCTGATCCCCCCATTCCACCTCCAGAGCATCTCTGCAGTGCAGAGACCTTGGCCCCAGAGTTTTCCCAGCTAGTGGGGGCTGTGCCTTTGCTTTCACCCAGATTGGCACGAGAAGAAATCTCTGCCCACACCAATCTTGGGGTTGCAGGCACTTTATCCTACTGCATTCCCAACCCCCTTGCAGTGGGTTGCCCTCTGCAATTGCAGCAATGCCCTGTGTATATCAAGATTCAGGATCCAAGCTGCAAGGTAGGAGGGATGTGGGTGTCCAGATGTGAAGTGGTGGTGCCTGGGGTACCCTGCATCCCTCAGAGAGGGGTCATCACAGGGCCTGAGGCTTTGCTGATGGTGGCAGAAAGGCTGGGAGCTCCTATCTCAGCAGCTCTGGTGAGTGCCAGCAATCATCTTGAGGGAAAGTCAGTATCAAAAGCCAAGGTTAAGTGGTGAAACACCCTCGTTCTGGGTTCTGAGCAGCATGGGCTGGGCTGGATCTCTGCAGGATACTCAGCTGCAGGGCTTAGGGGGCTTCATCCATCCCTGCTTCTCTCCCTGTAACCTTAATTAAGGTTGCCTCCTTATAGTAATTTTATTTTTTTTCCAATGTGTTCTGGGAAGCGTAGGACTGCTTGTGAGTGTAAAGCAAATTAACAATACTTCTTTTTTCTTTTTCTTTTTTTTTTTTCCCTCTGTAAAAGCTGTTTGACAATATGTCTCTTGTAAACTTGCAGCTTGCAAAGTTTCTGTATCAGAATGTGAATGGATGGTGGGATTTGAGGGCTTGTAGCCCATTAGCTCCCTGGCTTGTAGGAAGCAGCCCTTGACCTATATATATATATTTATTTTTAATTATTTTTTTTAAGCAGCCCTTGACCTCTATATATATTTATTTTTTTTTTTAAGCTTTATTTCATAAATGTTTTCCAAACTGTCTGCAGATCAAAAAAGCAGGGTCATTCATTTCAATTGACTTTAGAGACCAGGGTTCATGGCTAATGAATGTATGGTTTATTAATCAAATGTATGTAGCTGAAAGAAGCCAACCACAATTCACTTACAATTGCGATTTTACCCTGTTTTAACGTTATTTTAATGAGCTGCAGATTTGAATGTGGGCTTTGTTCATCTGTTGCTTCCACTCAATTGCAGCTTCACCCTAAGAAGACACAAGACAGATTGATCAGGCTTCCAGTCATTGTGAGACTTAAATGAAGTGAACAGGGCCTTATGTTTCAAAACCAAATGAGAGGATTAAAGCAAAAAAAAAAACCAACAAAAAACCCCCCAAAAAAACTCCTATGTTATCTGTCTGCTGTTCTTAAATTTGATTAAGCCACTTGCCACTAAGCACTTTGGGTTTTTTTTACTGTAAATACAGCCTAGAAATAAATTTTCATGGCCGCAGGCACCAATCAGCAAGTGATACCATGAATAATTAGCACTTAGAAACACTTGTTCGTGGTGGAATATTTCTGTGATTGCCATTTCCAAAAACACCCTGGGATAATAGGACAGTACATCTCTTTAAGGTCTAATTGGGATACAGCTCAGTGCCAGCAGTTGCAGGAGTAGCATAAGCAAAGTTTTCTGATTCTTTTGTGTGAGAAGAGGAAAGAACACTCTCACGTCCTCACCGTGTCAAATTATTGGAGTTTATTGTCATTTTTCAACCACCAGCACTCAGGTTTGGGTAATAAAAGGGACTTTTGAACCAAAAAAATGACTGTATCTAAGGTTATCTTGGCCAAAAGCAAACAGATTGCAGCCACCTGTAAAATAATGCAATGGCCTGGGCTGTGAAAATTCTCTATCCTGGGTCATCTTTGGCTTTATTTTTCAAGGCTCTGCAGTCAGCATGGGAATGGCTGACAGGGAGAAGCAATCCCTGTGAGTTATACTGGTTATAAACTCCAGGAATAGGAGTGCAGAAGCATTGCTCAGTTTTATAGACATTTCCTTTGGCTTGTGTGTTTAACTTCTGACATAAGTGTGTTGGAACTGCAAAGGCCATCAAGAAATACCATGGAAAATATTCATCACCCTGGCAGTAATGCTGGATTTCTCATAGATCTTTAATTTGACTATTCTGGCATTGATTTTCATGCCTATTACACCTTTCTCTATTTGATAGACACCTTTTTTTTTGGTCCTAAATTGCCTTTTGACCTTTGTGTGAAGTAGCAAAGCACTCTAAGATATATTTCACCCCCCTTTTTCTGGGGTGCTCAAACTCCCACCCTACTCCAGGGTGACTTTCTGTGCAGATAAACCCAGTCTGCAGCTCCTGGTGCCCTGAACCATGTGCAGTTGTTAGCAGAAATTAAGTTTTTGAGATTCTAACTAAGGATGCTGTGCCATTCTGCAGGGTTTAAAAATGCTTTTAGTGTGGAAACCAGCTACAGAATCCCTCAGAAAAAAATAGTTTTGGAAGCTGATCTTTCCATAAAGCTTTGACTATGTGAAAGATGAGCACTAAGGGTCTGCATGGAGCAGGGTAGATTTACAGCTGGTGAAACTGAGGCAGGGAATGGGGGGAAAAAAAAGGACTTTGGGGTGTGTTTGGTATCTCTGTGAAGCAAACAAAGCTCAGGCTGCCATAACTGTGCCACTTTTCATCCAGCTGGAGGGGAGCAGTGAAGGGTGGGAGGCTTGAGTGGAACACTGGGCTGAACTGAGCCATCATTTGCTGTCCCAGGGATGGCAGCAAACTGCAAACATCAGGATTGGCATCAGGTTTGGGATTCCCAGCCTCCCAGATCTGCTCTTGAGCATTCAGCCTCTCCTTGTCTAAGTGTTAGACTAATGTCTATCAGCCTCAGGAATTAAATGTGTGAGAACGAACACATTGATAAGAAAAAAAACTAATTTATAATCCACACTTTATGCAAAAATGCAGAATAATGCAGGTTCTCAAATCTGTCTGATTGCCACACTGGGTTTGTTTTGCAGGGATGTGCTGCACCAAGTACATTTGTTGTGCCTGTGTTCTAGGGAGGTGATGGTTAATAGACCTTTGTGTTTTCTCAGCCTTTGTGTGCCCATATGTAAACTGGAGGGACAGAGTTGCCTTGTTTCCATCTAGCTGAAATCAAAGGTGATTTGATTGATTTTTTTTCACCCCAAACTCATACAGTATCACTGGTGAAATAGAAAACACAAGCACAGAATCATCTTCTGATGCTATTTTCCTGCAGGCCGTGTGCTGTTATTTAAGGAGACAGCTTTAAGCAGCATTTGCCTGTATTTTGGGTGGAGTCAGATGATTTTATGCTCCCCAAAAGTGCACGTGGAGACAAAAGCACCCAGTGTGGTGGAATTTTGGCAAGCTCCTTCTCTGCAGTGCAGGGTGTTTGGTGGCACAGTCAGGGAATATTTCCCTGTAGCTTTGCAGCGTTCAACAAATTTCTCTTGACATTCAGTATATGTAAGTAACTGAGAATATAGTTCATTTCATTTAGTGTTCAGTCATCTAAAATCAAAGCATTTGGGATGTTATTACTTAGCTTTGATATAAATGAGTAATCTACCGTGTGTTAAGCTCGCCGTGTTTCAACTGTGCTTTCCAGCTAGCACAGGTCACCATCTGTATTTTTTCATCTGATTATTGCCCTCATAATAAGTTCAAGGTGAGATTTTCAGGCAGTAAGCTGCAAGTCAGTTTTCATATGAACACTTGAGAAGAGCTGTCTTGACATCAGCAGCTTACACAGCCTCCCGTCCCTAATGTCAGCCCCTCCACCTGCCTTCTTTCTAGTTCTTCATTATTTTCTGGCAGCTCACTTCAAAATGTTTAAAGCATTAAAAACAAACCAACTCTGGGCAAATACGTGTGAAAAGAAGAGGATTGTTCCTGGAGGAAAGGCCAGGAAAACACACAAAAGAGAGCCCATAAACATCAAGGTCCAGGAGGTATTCTGATGAGGTTCACAGATACTGTGTTCCAATCAAGCTCAATAAGCTCTGAATTCCTATTATGTTTCCCAAGCCTCCAAAAAAAAAAAAGACATGGGAAGAAACCAAAAAAGTTTAAGTCAAATAAAAAGCACTTAAGCCCAAAGAGCACATGAATGTAGAGCTGGGTAATGGAGCTTTCATCTGCCAAATAAAACCAGTTCAATTCAATGGGAGCTGAAAGTTTCTTCCCCCCTTTGAAAAAGTTTCTTTTAATGAGTTTCCATTTGACGAGGGGGCTGCTCCTGAGATGCTGCTCCATTGAAGTTTTCCCCCCCGATGAAGACACAAGACAGATTGTCCAGGCTGGAGGCTATTGTTGGGAGCTGATGAAGTGGATGGGCCCTTATGGTTGATAACAGAAGTAGATGGTCAGAGCCAATAAATAAAAGTTGAACTCTGATTGTTGGCTGCTTGCTGCTGAAAAGCTTTTTCTTGCCATGAATCTTGGGGTTGGAAGGACTTGTGAACCCAAAGGCAGCTCTGAGTCCTGGCACTCGGGCTAAGTTGGTCAGACAAGCAGCAATCTGTCCTAGCCAATAAATAAAATACAGCTTGCAAATTCCACACTCCTCTTCAGGAATCAACGTTGTTCAGGTCTTGACAGACCCAGTAACTTCGTAAAACTGGGATCTGCTGGTTTGTGATGGGAATTTGCTGTTTGAAATCCTGCTGCCCCCAGTCGTGTTTGTAGAATGATTTTAACTGGAAGCCTGTGCTAATGTTTGAGGAAATCAGTGTTTTTTTGTGACAGCACCATCATGGTGCCAGGGAACCATCCAAAGATTCTATTCACTGTGTAAGGAATCAGGGGGTGGATTTTTGCTCAAGGAGAAATTAGGTTTATTTTACAGATCAGGCAGCCCCAGATTGGTTCTGTTGCTCTTGTCCGGAGAGATCTCAGTGAGCAGAAGAAATGCAAACTCAATTCAAATATTCTGCATATTTACTGAAGAAATGTCATTCATTTCACTGCTAAGGAGGAAAAATCTGGGAGATGTTTGTGCTCTGGCTGGTTCTGTCTCAGCAGCTAGTGGCTGCCTCGCTTCAGAAGCATCAGGAGGGTGAAGTGGAACACATTTGGCCTTAGGGGTGCATCGTGGCTTGTGGAGTTTCCTGGTTCTTGGGGCAAGAGGGGGAAATGCAGGGCACCTTTGGGGAGGGATGGCAGGAGGGAGAGGGTAAGGTTGTGTGGGGAGAGGGAGAGGTTGCACTGGGAATGCCTGTTGTCTATTTGCACAAAGGTCACTTCAAATCTTCTGAGCTTCTTCAGCATCCAGGTTTCAGAACATTTTTCAGCAGCACGTAGAGTGGCAAGGTCAGTACCTGTCACATGTGGTCTGCTCTCTGGTATTCCTGACATCTCAGNTTGACGAGGGGGCTGCTCCTGAGATGCTGCTCCATTGAAGTTTTCCCCCCCGATGAAGACACAAGACAGATTGTCCAGGCTGGAGGCTATTGTTGGGAGCTGATGAAGTGGATGGGCCCTTATGGTTGATAACAGAAGTAGATGGTCAGAGCCAATAAATAAAAGTTGAACTCTGATTGTTGGCTGCTTGCTGCTGAAAAGCTTTTTCTTGCCATGAATCTTGGGGTTGGAAGGACTTGTGAACCCAAAGGCAGCTCTGAGTCCTGGCACTCGGGCTAAGTTGGTCAGACAAGCAGCAATCTGTCCTAGCCAATAAATAAAATACAGCTTGCAAATTCCACACTCCTCTTCAGGAATCAACGTTGTTCAGGTCTTGACAGACCCAGTAACTTCGTAAAACTGGGATCTGCTGGTTTGTGATGGGAATTTGCTGTTTGAAATCCTGCTGCCCCCAGTCGTGTTTGTAGAATGATTTTAACTGGAAGCCTGTGCTAATGTTTGAGGAAATCAGTGTTTTTTTGTGACAGCACCATCATGGTGCCAGGGAACCATCCAAAGATTCTATTCACTGTGTAAGGAATCAGGGGGTGGATTTTTGCTCAAGGAGAAATTAGGTTTATTTTACAGATCAGGCAGCCCCAGATTGGTTCTGTTGCTCTTGTCCGGAGAGATCTCAGTGAGCAGAAGAAATGCAAACTCAATTTAAATATTCTGCATATTTACTGAAGAAATGTCATTCATTTCACTGCTAAGGAGGAAAAATCTGGGAGATGTTTGTGCTCTGGCTGGTTCTGTCTCAGCAGCTAGTGGCTGCCTCGCTTCAGAAGCATCAGGAGGGTGAAGTGGAACACATTTGGCCTTAGGGGTGCATCGTGGCTTGTGGAGTTTCCTGGTTCTTGGGGCAAGAGGGGGAAATGCAGGGCACCTTTGGGGAGGGATGGCAGGAGGGAGAGGGTAAGGTTGTGTGGGGAGAGGGAGAGGTTGCACTGGGAATGCCTGTTGTCTATTTGCACAAAGGTCACTTCAAATCTTCTGAGCTTCTTCAGCATCCAGGTTTCAGAACATTTTTCAGCAGCACGTAGAGTGGCAAGGTCAGTACCTGTCACATGTGGTCTGCTCTCTGGTATTCCTGACATCTCAGCACAAGAAAACATGGGGTTTTTTTACTGCAAGAGTGGTCAGATGTTGCTGTCAAACATCAGGTTGCTCAGACAGGTTATGGAATCTCCTGTGTGTCAGTTGATGGTCCTGGACAGCCAGCTGGACATGCCCTGCTCGAGCAGCTGTGTTGCACTAGATGGTCTCCAGAGGTCCCTCCCAGCCTAAAGGATGGCAGGTTTCTGTGTACTGAGCAGTATTGGTTTCTGGTGGGTGTGTTGCTTGGGTTCTGGTGCTCTGTGTTGTTGGCATGTGTTTCAGGAATGGAAGAGGTGATCCTGCTCAGCTTGGCTGCCAGAAAACCTCCTCTCCTGTAATTGAGCTTTTCATTGAAGCACCATCAGCTGATAGGAAGTACATGGGATGGGTGGGCAAAGCTTTGGATGCATGCTTATTATGGCCAGAAAAAACAATCTCTGGTTAGCTTAATATTTGACACAGTTGCTTTGCTAACTGGCTCTGCACTGATATCTATGATTCTTCACTCCTGCATTTGCTGGCCATGGAAAGACTCTTCTTCATTCAAAACCCTGCCTTTTTCCACCTTCTGGAACCAGTTGGGCTTGTGAGAAGAGTTGGATCAGAGGGAGGAAATCATGCAGGAGGTGTGGGAGGTCATTCAGTGTAGAAGAAAGAACTCTGGACTGTCTCTGGTGCCTCAAAACCATGCCCCAAGGTGTCTTTAACTTGCCCAACTTCTTGGGATGAAGTCTAAAAGCCCTTTATTGTGTGTGCAGTCATGGCAGCCTGCCTTGCCATATCCCAACCCATGTCTTCTCCTGTCTTTCATGTGCTCAAGCTGCTGGTGTTTTACCACCCCCCTGTAAGTGATGCTTGAACTCAGGATAATTCAGTGTTGGCCAGAGTTGTTCAGGACCCAAGCTCAGGGAGCCAGTGTGCTAATTGCAGCCTCAACCCAAATCACCAAGGACCTCCCTTGTGCAGTCAGAATCTCTTCTGTCTCCCTCAGTAGATAAGTCACTGACTGAAAGGATTCAAAGGATGGTTTCCATCTTAATGACACCTCCATCCTTAGCACATTTCTCTCCCAGAGCCTGGCAGAGAGGGGGAGGCACAAACCAGTGAACAGAGCCTTTCAGAGACTCCCTTCACCATTCCCTGGGAAGATTCAGATTTCAGAGTTGTCTCTGAGCAGGGAGAGAGATGCTCCTTCCTGAGGCATCTAATTACCAGTCTGCTCCTGGTATTACCTGGCAAAGGGAGGTGATTTCCCCCATGAGATAAAGTTATTCCTCTCCCTCTAATTGCACATAGGAGGAACTGAATCTTTTTACACCTAACAGGGTTTTGTATCAAGCTTCTTTCACCTGCTAAAACACCTCGGGTGATAGATTTCCCTTAATTCCTGTAGTAGTGGAATGAAAGAATCTGCCTGTTCTTCCCACAAGGATGCCCTGAAGGGGGCTCTTGGTGCTTTGCCTTGGGTAGACTGTCTCATCTGGGGATTGCACCAGTTTCAGCACTCAGGCAAAGGAGTCTTGGGAAGCTGGAAGCTGCTGGAACATTCTTTTCTCTTTTCTCTCATCACTGGGGCTTTGGTGACAGTATCAGGGAAGCCTAGCTAGGGATCTGCAGAGGTCCCTGCATTCTGGGATTCTGGGATTTGGTAACCTCAGGCTCCATCCAGGAGCTGCACAGCTGCTCACTGCTGAGCTTTGCCTTTTCTGCTCACATTTGGTGACTGGAGCTCTCAAAACCCCTGTTGCATTAAGCAAGAGGGTGAGTTCTCTCAGCTCACAGAATCCCAGAAAGGTAGAGGCTGGAAGGGACCTCTGGGGATAACCTGGTGCCACCCCCCTGCCCCAGCAGGGGCACCCAGAGCAGGGCCCAGCAGGGCAGTGTCCAGGGGGGTTGGGATCTCTCCAGAGAAGGAGACTCCACAACCTCTCTGGGCAGCCTGGGCCAGGCTCTGACACCCTCACACCAAACAACTTTCTCCGGTTCAGGTGGAACCTCCTGGGTTCCAGTTTATGCCCATTGCCCCTTGTCCTGTCCCTGGCACCACTGCCCAGAGTCTGGCCCCATCCTCTTGCCCTTGGGGCTCTTTCTCTGTTGCTCAGCATTGCTCAGCTCCCCTCTCAGGCTGCCCTGCTCCAGCTCAACAGCCCCAGGGCTCTCAGCCTGGCCTGGCACAGAGATGCTCCAGCCCCTCAGCATCTCCCCAGCCTCCCTTGGACTCTCCAGCAGCTCCCTGTCTCACTTGAGCTGGGGAGCCCAGCACTTGACACATTCCAGGTGAAGCACTGACAGTCTGACTCGCGTGTCTTTGGAACCTAAAGCAGAATCCAGTAGGAAAGCTGCACTTGATAAACTCTCTTTTTTTTTTTGCCAGAAGAGAAGGAGCATTAGAATTAGGTTTCTATGCTGCAAGTGCTGGCTGGAGGCTGTGTCTGTGCTGCCCTTTGTTAGAATCCCCCCATTGCCAGATCCGGGTCAGAAAGGTAAGATGTACTCTTTTGTACCAAAGCAGTGGAGTAATGAGGACATCTGTTTTCATATGGTACTTGACACACACTACCAGAAATTTGATGTCATGCTGTCCAAACTTGTACATCACTGCAGAATTGCATTAGCTTTTCTGATTGATTCTGACAAGTCACTGACAGTTTTTGAGGTGAAACACAGACATGACAAAGGGCAAGCAGAGGCTGCATATGTCAGCTGGAACACTCCCTTGTTGACTCTCAGGGGTGAAAATCTTTCAGCCTTGCCTCTCTCTCCCCCTTGCAACCTCCCCAACATGGGCAGCTTTAGGTGTTTGGTGCCAGGAGAGCATCCTTTTGAGTTTTCTTTTCATGGAAGTGTAGGACCAAGGGATTATTTTCTTACCAGGGGTTCATGTGTGTGGCCATAAGGTGAAAAAATATCCCTCAGTACATTGATAAATCCACAAGGTTGATTTCATAGCCATACACATAGGAGTTCGTGGTTTGTATTTGCACAGGGAGAAACTTAATTTGCCCTCACTGTGACAAGCAAGTCCTTATTCCCTTTCCAAGAGTGTGGATGTGGGCTAACATGGAGTAAAGTATCTTTTCTATGAAAAAAAAAAGAGGTTTTGGGTTTTATTTTAACCCTGTAGGGCTTTTGCAGAGCTTTGGGGTGGGTGTTTTTGGAGAGAACCCAAGGCCAGAAGCACTCCCCTGATGCCATACCCAGGTTTTCCAGCTCTCAAACAGCAGAGGATTCCCTCTGGTGCCACTGGCAGTGAGGTCAAATGCACCATTTGTTCTCACTATTTATTTCTAGGTATGGTAGCAAAAGAGCAAGTGCTGTGCAGTGGCAGAGCAGCTCTGAGCCCCTCTCTGCTGCTGCCCTTCCAGGGCTTGGAAACCCCTCCAGGGGTCACAGGGACTCCACCCTGCCCTGGGCAGCCTGGGACAGCCCTGGGCAACCCTTCTGGATTGATTGATTGATTGATTGATTGATTGATGGATTGATTTCCTTGCATTTTTCAGTGCAGGTTGGAGAGCACTCGAGTGGGCTGGTGTACTAAATAACTCCTTAGTTACAGGGGCTTGCTGCAAAACCAAACAAGTCAGTGATGAGATTTCCCTCCAGCAGACCTTGCACGGTGAACTTTCAGTATGGAGTGAAAAGAAGGGACCAAATCAAAGCTATTTTCCTTCCAAGAAGCCAAGATATCTTCCTACTGAGAGCAGTGTTCTTGCCAAATGCTGGCTCTCCAACTGTGGCCATCTTGACTAGGGAGCTATTTAAAGTGAGGATGCAATGATTTTATGTTGGGTTTGTTGTTGGTTTTTTTTCACTATGGCAAGAGTTTATTTCACTTGTATGGGTGGCTGAGCTGTTGATTCTCAAGCTTTCCTTAAAAAGTATGTTCAGACAGATCTCAAGATCAGGGAATTTCAGAAGGAAAGTGATAATTGGGAGGAACTGAAAGCAGAATTAAAATGGACACTGTTAGTGTAAATATGTGGGTTGCTTTTTGCTGCTGTAGTCATAACCATTTATGTGGTACAGTCAGAGCTCACCCCACATGGTCCATCCACTTGGGTTGCCTCTTTTAGTCTCTCTTCTCCCTCTTCTGTTCCAGGGATGGGGCTGTGACCACCTCTCTGGGCAGCCTGGGCCAGGGGCTCATCACCCTCAGCATCAAAAATCCTCCTTCCCTCCAGTTTAAATCTCCCTCTTCTATTTTAAAACCCATCATCCCTGGCTAAAACCTTCTATGCAGGACTACTGAACAGAAAAATGAAGGATACCAGCAATAGCAATGGCATTTTTGTTTTTATTCCATGGCAGTTTACTGTCTCAGGAAAAGGATAAATATTTTTTTATCCATTTGTTTATGTTTTACTTTGTTTATAAACTGCTAATGCTGTTTCCCCGAAGGAAGTGGTGAGAATGAATCAATCCCAAGCCTGTTGAAGCCAGTGGAGCTTTAGTCAGGTTTGACATTTGTTTGTTTTGTGCCTTTGATACAGAAGGAAGGGTGTTTGGGTTTGTTTTTTTTTTAAGAAAAAATACACAAATCTGATTGCAAAGCCATAAAATTGGTAAATCGGCTTGAGGGCAGGTCTGGCCTCTGAAGCTGCTTTTAAATCATGTTTCTTAATTGACTGAATTTCAAGTTGAATTCTCTTTAAACAGCCTCACGTGGATAGCAAGGAGAAATCCCAAATTAAGTAACTGATGGTTGGGTCTGGTTATTTTATTTTTTTTTCTAGTTTTACTTCACCTGGACACTCCAGATTCAGTCTGACAGGAGAGGTGTTGCCAGAACAGTCCCCTAGAAAATGAGTTCTTCATTTCTGTGAGATTTGACTCAAAAAATAGTGGCCTGTGCCAGAGGCAGATTGTAATCTGGCAGGCACACAGGGCCCTAAAGACTTCAGAGGAGCTGAGCAGAGTGGCCCATATATCTCATTTTAAAGCTGCCTGCAACAGCTTGGAGCCCAACTTGGGGCTGTACGTGGGGCTGATCTGCCTCTTGGGAAGAAAGATGAGACAGATCATTCCCTGTGGCCCTTCTTCATCACAGGCAGTGAGCTGTGGGGGTGACCCAGAGCAGGACAGGGATGCTGGTGGCCTTCAGTGCACCCCCAGAGCTCTGATTAAATGGCCATGGAATGAGGTTGCCTCAGCCCCACGTGGGGATGTGCAGCTGAGGTGAATGTGCTGGCCATGGCAGGGGTGGGGGTGTTGATGAGCTTTAAGTTGCCTTCCAAGCCAAACCATTCTGTTATTCCATATATAGAGATATTTAGAGATATTTGCTGCCTTCAAAACCAACCAACCAAACCATAAGATGACTTGTATCTTAGGGAAAAATTACCCTGATGGTTCTCACTAAAGATGCAGGCTCTCATTTATTTTTTCCCTTCCTGTGAACACTCAGAGGTTGTCTGTCTGTCTGTCTGTCTGTCTGCTTTGGGAGGGAACTGGGTACTGTAGGAACCCTGCTCTGAGAGCACAAGATCCATCCTTCAGGATGCAGAGTTGCTGAGGGGCAGAGCTGTCAGGAGTGGTTGACATTTCAAGGAGAGGAGGTTTCTGTGTCTGTGTCTTCTCTGGGTGCTGTGCAAGGCTCTCAGAGGGTTTGTGAGCAGGGAGTAAATTCAGGGTGTGTAGAAAGACCTGAAGGAGAGGTGCTGCTGGTGACCTGTATCCAGCCTGGGATACAGGGCATTAAATTTGTTGTTATCCTGGCAATGTGGCTGATGTGGAAATTCATCCAGGTTCTTTAATTTACAGAGAAGAGAAAGAACAGAAATCAGCAGTGTTGGTAGAAGTTGTTTGGATGTGTTGGGATACAAGAGGTGAAAGGGGAAAAAAAAAAAAGGAGAAAGAGAAATGTAAATTAATTGGGAGTCACAGAAGGGATTAGGAGGCATTTCAGTGGCACAGTAAATTAGGACAGAGATTTTTCACCCCCAGCCACTGGGTTCAAACTCCTGCCAAGCTGCAGGCTGATAAAACCAAGTGATTTAAGCTAGACACTTACCTAGGACATGGCCCTGGTTTCTTGTGCCTGCCTCTCTTCAGCTGGAAAGCAGTGCCCGTTGTGTTTGATTGCAGAGGGGGGGATTATTGCTCTCTGAATTTACACAACTGAGATGATTGCAGTGGGAATTAGTGTTTTTATATGAAGAGCTTTGTCCTGATTGAATTAAAATATTCCCAGTGAAATGAATGAGAGTGGTTTAGTACAGAGTGGGGAAGCTCTTTATTCTCTAAGAAGAGGTCACATCTGTGTGTGCACAAAGTCTTTTTTTACATATAATAAATACTAAGTGAATTGTCTTGCTTTTAACAACCTCAAACCTTTAATGTTCTCACATACCAGTGAGAATAAATATTATTTTATGGATTGATTTGCTTTTAGAAATGTGTTCTCATCTCCCATTGCCCCGGCAGTATTTTATTAATCGTTCACTGCTGGAAAAAAAAATAATAATACCTGGTGAGTGAGGAATCCTTCCAGTTCTGGACAGGAAAAGGAGTTTTTAGAGAATGAGAGGAGCCTTGTTTGCTGCTAAAGCCCAAATGTGCCACTCCTGCTCATTGCCATAATTCGGTTTACTTCAGGAGAAGGAACCATTCATGTGTCATTATAAAGCTTCCAGTGGAAAAAAAAAACCCCATGTTTTTAATATCTTAAATAATTCCTCCCTGGGGATGGATAATGGATATTGGAGCAGTTTAATTGTAGGTGATTCTCTTTTATTTTCAAGCTAATTTTAAGTGTAATAGGTAACGTCTCTGACTAAAGATTACTTCCATGTGGGGGGGGGTTAATATTGTTTTTATTTACTTTGCAGATACACATCACAAAATATCATAGGCTGGCATCTCTACAGTAGCTCGGAGCTGCTCTTTAAAATGTCCTTGACTTTAAATAAGTATATAGCCAGAATAGGCATATTCTTGGCTTCAATGTAATTTGCCTTAGTCCACTCTCTGACAAGGCTGTTTAGGAGGGAGGATGCCAGTGGTTTCCAACTGGAAAAAAAATGATACTGGGGGAAATTCAGTGCTTGACAGTAACACAAAAGGACATGAGAGGCAGGTATGAAGGCACCTACTACAAGGGATTCCAGATTTTAATTGGACTTCTCTTTGCTTCTGCAACACAAACGTTGGTAAATAAAACCAGTGGCATCCTTCTGGCATCATTAGGCTTGGGGGAAGCTGCTAATGCACTGCATCACTTGAACAAAGGGTCGTGTTTTCTGCTTGGGCTGTGTACTGGAAAAGCCTGGATTGGGGAAGAGGAAGATGAGGGGACAGCAGGCTCCTTCACTGCACTCTGTTTCTTCACCCTGTGGTTGGGGGTAGCTAGGAATGTTTATTTTTTACCAGGAAAATGAAAATACTTTGAATATTCTGTCTGAAGTGGAAAGCAGCAGGACAGCCTAACTCCTGCCATCCCTTTCCAGTAGGGATACTGGGCAGGGTTTCTTTGCAGCTTTACCTCTCTGGGCTTACAGCTGTCATCTCCAAAACATCCCATCAGCTCTCGTGTGGTGTCTCCTCTCTTATGTCACTCTGAGGACTCTCCAGGGTCAAAGAGGTCTGAGGGCACCACGAACCTCCTGAGGGCACCACAAACCTCCTGAGGGCACCACGAGCCTCCTGAGGGCACCACGAACCTCCTGAGGGCACCATGAGCCTCCTGAGGGCACCACGAACCTCCTGAGGGCACCATGAGCCTCCTAAGGGCACCACGAACCTCCTGAGGGCACCATGAGCCTCCTAAGGGCACCATGAGCCACCCAAGGCCCTCCTGGCTCTCTGGTTCAGAACAGGTAATCCCAAAATCATGGAAACCAAACTCATTGAGAGTGGTTGTTCCCTTTGTGTCTCAGAAAGCTTGTGATGCTCAGCCTGGTGGCCACAGCCTCCTGCTTATAGGTGGTGATCACCCATCCAGCCCCATGGCACACACTGTGACCATGGGGTTATTATAATAATTATTATTATTATTATTATTCCCAACCATTTGTGAGAGGCATTTTTGTTCTGGTGAAAACAGTCAGCCCTTTGTTTCTCAGTTCTTGTTCCTTCACAACTCCTCCTGCCTGTACCAGCTTCATAGGCTTTGGCCACTCTTTTAATCCTTAAAATGGGCTCAGAAACCTGCCTGGGGCATTTTTATTCTGGTTTTAACTTCAGAAGAAGCATGATGTTGCCATGTGGGTACCACGTTCAGTGTAGACAGCTCCTGTAGGTTTTCTGACGTGTCCATCCTCAGATCTCTGACTTCAGCAGAAAGTTTCACCCTTCTGACTTTCAGCACATGGTAAAAATACAGCTTTCAGCAGCCAAAATCCTCCCCGCTTTGTAATTCACCTGTTGGAGGGCTGGTGGGAGCAGGGGGGTGGTGGGATGGGGCACGGGGTGGCCGTGGCAGCAGAGTGCAGAGCCAGGAAATACTGCAGCCACCTCTTGCATTTTGTACAACCAATTTTCCACTCTGTTGTCTTCTGTCAAATGCAATGTTCTGAGACATTGAAATAAAATAAATATTGCTGTTGAGTTCTATTTAGAGCCACGTGAAATTTCTCCAGTGCAGCTCCCAGCCAGGCAAAACCACGCTGGCTCTCAGGTTGCTCTAGCACTTGAAGCTTCAGTCTGGGGTTTGTCAGAGGGGTTGCTCCTGGAATCTGTGGTGGAACGTGGGCTGTGATCCAGAGGAGCCTGGCACAGCCTCTGCCTGGGGCTGTGGGTGCTGCCAGAGGGCTCTGGAGGGGGATCTTCCAGCTGCAGGGGGGCAAACAGAGGCTGGGGCCAGGTTGGTGATGGAAGAGGCTGGAGTTTCTCAGGTGGAAGGTCAGAAAAAGTGACTGCCGGGGCAGGCTGCTGCTGGAAATGGAAATGAAGGTTTGTGTAAACCTCCCAGCACCCTGCTTCTGGCCAGGGAGTCACAGTCATGTTCCCAGGGGCATGGCCAGAGAAGGGCAGTGGAGATGATGGTCTGGAGCAGGAGTGTGGGGAGGAGCAGCTGAGGGAGCTGGGGGTGTCCAGCCTGGAGAGAAGGATGCTCAGGGGAGACCTTCTGGCTCTGGCAGCTCCTGACAGGAGGTTGGAACCAGGGGGGTCGGGCTCTGCTCCCAAGGAACAAGTGACAGGACAAGAGGAACCAGCCTCAAGTTGCCCCAGGGGAGGTTGAGGTTGGAGCTGAGGAACAATTTCTTCCCCTCCAGGGTTGTCCAGGGCAGGGGTGGAGTCCCTCAAGGTCATTTTTGCTGCCCCTTGAGTAGGGAAGCAGCAGGTCAGCACATCCTACTGGGTGCCCACTGGTGCCACGTGGGCTCTGGCTCGTGTCCCACTGCTCTTCTCCCCTCCCTTCCAACAATCTCTGTTCTCTCTGCTTTTCCTGGCGTGCTGGGGTGGGGAGGCTGAGCCTGCTTTAGATCAACACTCCTTCCTCTTCCTCAAGACTCCCAAATAAATGCAAATTATAGCCAGGCTGTGTGTGGAAATGGGTGTTCGTGGGGCTGCATTCACTGCAGGGTGGTCTAGCTGGGAAGGTTATGTAATAAAATAGCATTTTAAGCAGTGTTTTAATAATATACATTATCTAAAAGCTTTATTTAACAAAGTAGGCCCTTTCTTTTCATCATTTAGGAATAACCCTTGTTTGATAAGAAGGGGCACAAAACCCTTTCTCCTTCCAGAGGGGCTGAATTCTTTTGTGAGGTGTGATAGACAAAGCTGGCATCCCTCGTCCAAGACACGTAAAGCCCGTCTGCAGACATCG
Source organism: Ceyx cyanopectus (assembly GCA_013401355.1). NCBI lineage: Eukaryota > Metazoa > Chordata > Aves > Coraciiformes > Alcedinidae > Ceyx > Ceyx cyanopectus. Next base: position 28,104 of record VYZU01010216.1, read on the forward strand.
TGACATTGCTACAGACAGAGTTTGTCATCCATAAATTTACAGCTTATTTCAGTCTATTCATAAATTGAATAGAAAAAAAAAAAAAAAAAAAGAAAATATATATATATATAGGGGGAAAAAATACCCAGTTACAGGTTGTGTTCTATTTAGCCCTTGATTGAAACGTATTGCTCCTCGGTATCTCTTAGCTATGAAAATTATAATATGGAACAGAGATTAGAATGAAATTATCATGGCTGGAAGGCATTTACTCAGTGGTGGCAGCCACATAAACCCCGAGCCCTGAGCAGGATGATAATGCAGAGAGGTTCTGCACGCCCCGTGTTATTGCTGCACATTATGGATGTTCCATCCGGGCTGCGCTCCCGCCGCACACGGGTAATTACTCCGAGCCCCTCAACGCCTCCCGGCCCCTGAGCTTGTCACTCAAGGTCACTTGTCTGTTTGTCCTTCCTCAGCCTCCTGCCACGCTTGCTCAACTTCGGGGGGCCGCCGGGAGCCTCCCCCGGGTGTTTAGAGCAGCCCCGGGGGTGAGGGGTTTGGGGGCTGGTGGGCTCAGAGGGGGTGGTGGGTGGAGAGCCTCGCTGCTGAAATCTCTCCTAGGAGAGCTCAAGCTGACCCATCCGCTGCTGAAATCTCTCCTGGGAGAGCTCAGCCTGAATTGGGTGGCTGGGGAGACCAGGGTGGGCTGCACCTCTGGATTTTGGGGTGAATTCTTCCATTTTGGCAATGGTTGCTTCCAGGTGACCTCGAAAGTGGTGTTGGGTGGAGACTCTGATCCATCCGCTGCTGAAATCTCTCCTGGGAGAGCTCAGCCTGAATTGGATGGTTGGGGAGACCAGGGTGGGCCGCTCCTGGGATGCTTCTCTATATTTTGGGGTGAATTCTTCCACTTTGGCAGTGGCTGCTTCCAGGTGACCTCAAAAATGGCGTTTGGTGGAGACTCTCTGATCCATTCACTGCTGAAATCCCTCCTGGGAGAGCTCAGCCTGAATTGGATGGTTGGGGAGACCAGGGTGGGCTGCTCCTCTGGATTTTGGGGTGAATTCTTCCCATTTCCAACCCGAGCTCATAGTGTTTGCACCCTCTGGACCCACTCCCAAGTTACTGTGTGTGCCCTTCACTCAGGGTTTCTTTGCTGCAAGAAGCCTCTCTGTGTGGTATGTTTTCCAGGTTGTGTGTGTGACTTGAAATAATATTATTTTTGGTCTGTTCTTGAAAGCAATAGTGGCAAAGGGCATTATGGGAAGCTCATCATTTCTTTGGTTACAAAGAAAAAAAATAAGTTTTTCCTTTTCTCTCTTTTTCTCTAACCTCCCACCCCTGCCTTTTTATCTTTTTTCTCTTTAATGTCTTTCTTTCTTACCTTTCTTCTTTTTCCTGCCCCTTTTCCATCCCCTCACTCTCTCACTCTTTCCTTCCATCTCTCCTTTTCTGTTTGCTGCCACAGCTTTATTAGAAAACCCGGGCTAACCTCTAGGATATAATAATTTCTCCAGCTGAGATAACTGTAGCTATTTCCCTAAGCCTGTAATCGGCCCGAGTTTGTGTGTGGTGAGATTTATGCCACAGCTCCTTATTACCAAAGAACCAGTCCACCCTTACAGCAGGAAAAGGATTTCAGCTCCTGACAAGGTGCCTGTGGAATGTTTCACTTAATTTGATTACATCCATAGCAAAAGCATTTCCCTGGCACTGGCTCTTCCACCCAGGCTGCCCCACGGAGGTCCTGCCTCGGCCGGGATGTTGAGGTTGGGGAGAGTTGGTTCCTTTCTGTCTCAAGCTTCTTCTGATCCAAACCCCTTCCTTAGTTCTTAGTTACCAGAGTGTTACAAAGAAAGGGTTTTGATCTCGTGTAGATAGCATAGCATTAATTACCCTGACACTAATTAAACTGCATCAAACAAATACCACCGTGTTCCTCAGGGGGACAACAGAAGGCAGTTTAAAATAATTACTGGAGCTTCATGCATGTGTGAAGTTTTCATTACTCTTAGGACACCAGCAAAAGAGATTTGATATCATTAAAATCACTCACCCACCCCCCCCGTGCACCCCTCCCCCTGTGCCTTTGCTGCCAAAAAGCGCATNCACCCTCCCCTTCAGTGTTTGCAAAAAAAAAATGACTAAAATTTCTTCAGAGCATATTGATGTCTAAATAGTAGTGAATCCAGTTCTTGTGAAGAGTAAGTTTTGCTGTAAGGATTGTAAGCCTGTGAAGCAGGAACAGGTGTTCCAGTCCACATTCTGGTATGATTATGTATTAGCTTATGTTTGTCAGACCATTTCATTAACCACCCACTGCTATCACATATACATATACTTTGTTCTTTCTGAACCATGAAATGAAATGCATATATCTTCACTAATGCTCCCTATCAATGTAAATGAGAAAAGGAGGCTTATTACCAATCACTGCTGCTGTGAAGCACACACCTCTGTACACTTACAGGTAATAAACATCTTTCTGTAAGTAGGAAGCAAGATATATTGGGTTCTGTGTGCAGCAAGGTGCAGAAGTGCCTTCCACCATCCTCCAGTGGTGACAGAGCAATTCCCAGCTCCTTCAGCAGGGCACCCTCCAGCACCTCCCTGCTCCAGAGCTCTCTGGTCCTTTCCATCCTCATTTATATCTTCCAAATGTTTCTCAGCTTTGCTGAGAATGAAACAGCTTCTCTGAGGACAGCTGGACTGCAGTGGTGGCAGCACCTAGGAAAAGTGGAGGAGGGAGTTCTGAGGAAGAGGGTTGGACCAAGTGGTCTTTGGAAAAGTCCCTTCCAACCTTCTATAGAGAATCCCAGCGTGGTGGGAGCTGGAAGGGACCTCTGGAGATGAGCTGGTGCCCCAGCAGGGTCACCCAGAGCAGGGCCCAGCAGTGCAGTGTCCAGGTGGGGTTGGAATCTCTCCAGAGGAAACTCCACAACCTCTTGACACAGGAAAAAAATGTGATGAAAACTCTGCTACCAAGTGCTGCCCGTGAGAGGCAGGAGGGACAGAAGGTGTTTCTCAATCTGCACTGCTCGTGGCATCCTGAGTGTGTGATTCCTCCTCAAAATGGGATGGTTTCTCAGTGGCATGTGTACAGCCAGGTACCACAACCCCCTCCTCATACCCCTCTTCTTTTCTGCCTCCTGTGAGGAGCAGTTCAGGTGCTGTCTCTGCGATGGAAGGTCCGGCGATGCGGGTGCTGCTGCTGCTTTTTTTTTCTCTTGTTTTAAATTCCACTGATGCTTTGATATTATCCAATCCCCCACCTGGAGTAAACCACTGCATTAGGGCTGGGCAATCGACAGGCTAAGCAGAGATGATCAAAACCGATTGGAGAGGAAAGGCAGAATTAATCCAGTTGTAGGATTCTGCAAACCCAACAAGCGGGCGCAGCGGAATACTGGTATTTCTTTGGAGCCAGATGGTTTGTCCTATTTTAAGCTGATAGATTCTTCATGCATTTCTTTTGGATGTCATTGGTTTTAACTGCCAGACAGTATCTACTGTTAGAACTTTCCTTATTCCTGGATTATTTCAAGAGTATTTTTGGCACATTCGAATGATCATACTGTACACCGAGTTAATTTTTCCTTACACTTAGCTCATACGTGAAAAAAGTGTTTATATAATGAAAAAAAAAAAAAAACCTCTAAAATGAACAGTTCTTTTTTTCCTTCTTTTGACATGATGTTGACAGAAGTCGCTTTGATGTAGTTTAGAGTCATGAATTTTCTATCTGTTCTGTTTTTCCTGGGGCTCCATCTATTCAGACATCCTGATCTGTCATTTTGCAACACTTTGTGAAGTGCTTGACAGAGAGTGGTTTTGACAAGTGCTGGACATCAGCAGCAATTCCGAATAAGCAGTGTCTATTTCTCCAGGTAAAGTGACAAAACGTCTCAGAGCTGTGCAGGCTTCAATCCCATGGGAGTGCTGCAAAGCAGGACTTGCTCCTCTCCCTCCCTGGGCTCTGGTGGCTCAACCTGGAGTATCTGCTGGAATTTGGGATGCAGAACTTCATTTTTTCCTCTTTTTTTTTGTGTGTGTTTCCTAATTTTTCCGACCTGATTAAAGGTGGAAAGGCCTTGCTGGGACTGAGAGCTGGAGAAATGCAGCTTGTTTTTGTGTAATCAGAATTTCCAGGCTCTCCTGGAATTGGATGTAGTGTGTGTGTGGTTCTGCCATGCCACTTCAGTGCCACAAACAGAGGCTGTGAAGAACATTAATTGAGGAAAATCATTATTGATCAGTCGTTGCCACTCCCCAAATCCTTTCCCCGTGCTGCTCTGTCCCATCACCCCTAAGGTTCCATCTTCACATTAGGTAGTCTATTGAAAATGTAAAGCATCTCATATAATTATTTTTGCATCTGTATTCGCTCAAGAAACAGCTGTTGGAAGTTGAGGGGGATGCAAAATGGCACAGCCTGAAGATGTTCTTGTTCATTCAGCTAACTCCTTTTTGATGTGATACCTACTGGCAGGGTTGTGTGGTGAATTCAACTTCTTTGACAGCCATCAGCCCCACTGACCAGTAGTTGCAGGTTTTTGGTCTGGTTTTTTTGTTGTCGCTGTAGTTAGGGGAAAGATGAGAAGAAATATTTCCATAATTTAGGGGTATTTTTTTTTTCAGCTGCTGGATGGAAAGCCCCTGCCAACAGCTATCTAAATCAACACCATGCCAACATGTTCTGCAGTCCGAAGGTCACTCCCAACATCTGGCCCCACAGTCTTGTTCTTTAAGGTTTGTCACTGGGCAGCATCTGTTTATAGATTCTTTCTCAACCTCTCTTTGATCACTTTGACAGCAAAAAGAAGCTTCTATCACCCTTGATGTGTTAAGATAAAAACACCAGGCACACGGGAACGTTGGAAAATTTGCTGCAATTTCCTATAATATCCCATCTGCACTTTCTATTCCTCAATTTATTTCTGTTTTGTTTTTTTTTTCTCCTTGTTCCTCATCTGACTTAGAGGGAATTTTGTACTACTGCCTGCTGTTGAGATGAAAAAAAAAATATATTGTCAGAGCTGATATGTTCAGTGGGAATGTGAAAATGGCTACACTAAGCAGGTCTTGCCCAGCTGAGCTTGGTCAGCATTTTGGGGAATAAAAAAAAAAAAAAA
>VYZU01010216.1:33254-76824 GCA_013401355.1 Ceyx cyanopectus
AAAAAAAAAAAAAAACCTCTAAAATGAACAGTTCTTTTTTTCCTTCTTTTGACATGATGTTGACAGAAGTCGCTTTGATGTAGTTTAGAGTCATGAATTTTCTATCTGTTCTGTTTTTCCTGGGGCTCCATCTATTCAGACATCCTGATCTGTCATTTTGCAACACTTTGTGAAGTGCTTGACAGAGAGTGGTTTTGACAAGTGCTGGACATCAGCAGCAATTCCGAATAAGCAGTGTCTATTTCTCCAGGTAAAGTGACAAAACGTCTCAGAGCTGTGCAGGCTTCAATCCCATGGGAGTGCTGCAAAGCAGGACTTGCTCCTCTCCCTCCCTGGGCTCTGGTGGCTCAACCTGGAGTATCTGCTGGAATTTGGGATGCAGAACTTCAGTTTTTCCTCTTTTTTTTTGTGTGTGTTTCCTAATTTTTCCGACCTGATTAAAGGTGGAAAGGCCTTGCTGGGACTGAGAGCTGGAGAAATGCAGCTTGTTTTTGTGTAATCAGAATTTCCAGGCTCTCCTGGAATTGGATGTAGTGTGTGTGTGGTTCTGCCATGCCACTTCAGTGCCACAAACAGAGGCTGTGAAGAACATTAATTGAGGAAAATCATTATTGATCAGTCGTTGCCACTCCCCAAATCCTTTCCCCGTGCTGCTCTGTCCCATCACCCCTAAGGTTCCATCTTCACATTAGGTAGTCTATTGAAAATGTAAAGCATCTCATATAATTATTTTTGCATCTGTATTCGCTCAAGAAACAGCTGTTGGAAGTTGAGGGGGATGCAAAATGGCACAGCCTGAAGATGTTCTTGTTCATTCAGCTAACTCCTTTTTGATGTGATACCTACTGGCAGGGTTGTGTGGTGAATTCAACTTCTTTGACAGCCATCAGCCCCACTGACCAGTAGTTGCAGGTTTTTGGTCTGGTTTTTTTGTTGTCGCTGTAGTTAGGGGAAAGATGAGAAGAAATATTTCCATAATTTAGGGGTATTTTTTTTTTCAGCTGCTGGATGGAAAGCCCCTGCCAACAGCTATCTAAATCAACACCATGCCAACATGTTCTGCAGTCCGAAGGTCACTCCCAACATCTGGCCCCACAGTCTTGTTCTTTAAGGTTTGTCACTGGGCAGCATCTGTTTATAGATTCTTTCTCAACCTCTCTTTGATCACTTTGACAGCAAAAAGAAGCTTCTATCACCCTTGATGTGTTAAGATAAAAACACCAGGCACACGGGAACGTTGGAAAATTTGCTGCAATTTCCTATAATATCCCATCTGCACTTTCTATTCCTCAATTTATTTCTGTTTTGTTTTTTTTTTCTCCTTGTTCCTCATCTGACTTAGAGGGAATTTTGTACTACTGCCTGCTGTTGAGATGAAAAAAAAAATATATTGTCAGAGCTGATATGTTCAGTGGGAATGTGAAAATGGCTACACTAAGCAGGTCTTGCCCAGCTGAGCTTGGTCAGCATTTTGGGGAATAAAAAAAAAAAAAAAGTTTGGGAAGTGAGCAGAGGAGGCATATTCAGCTCTGCTCTATTTTGAGTAATGTGTTATCTAACTCTCCACTCTTCCTGTCCTGGCTGCTCTCCTGCAAAGACTCACCTATTTCCCACAGGTTTACACATCTGTGTCTCTGGGTATTTCTCTTGCAAGTAATTCTGGTGAAAAATGGAAATATTATTGTTTCCCTGATTCCCTTTAGTAACTTTTTGTTTCAGTGTTGTGTCAAGCAGGGTGGAACTTCTTGCTTTAGTCTAGTCAGGAATAAATAGTCTCTCTTCACACTGGTCTTTGGCTTTAAAAAAACCCACCTTTGGCAGCATTAGATGATTGTTTGTGTGGTGAGACCCTGGCACAGGCTGCCCAGGGAAGCTCTGGATGCTCCATCAATTCAAGACCAGGTTGGACAGGGCTTTGCTCAGCCTGCTCTAGTGGCAAATGTCCCTTTCCATGGCAGGAGAGCTGGCAGGAGATGACTTTTAAGGTTCCTTCCAACCCAAACCCTTCTATGATTCCATGATTTATCAACATTCCTGGACAGTTTGTACCACGATGGGAAAGGTCTCAGTGACCTGTTGCCTTAGGGAGTCTCATGGTCCCTCCTCAGCAAAGATGCTTTGTCTGAAGGTGTGTAAATGAGGAATAGAGACAACCTGGAATAGGAATGCAACAAACTATGTGTATGTGGAATTATTTTTTTTCTTTATATGGTTCCAGATTTGTTGGCAAATGCTGCAGAGGGCTCGGGAGTGTTTTTTTCTCCATGGGATTGCTGCAGAGTGGTGTCAGTCACTCAGGCCTGCTCCTCTTCAGCAGAGGGAGAGAGGTCTCCATGTGAGAACTTAATTAAACGTGCCCATAAAGGCCTTAATCCTGCACATCTGCCATGGACAGTTGCCTCAGTTCTGTCGTTGTGGTTTTATTGATGTATATCCATCTGTTAGACCAGAATGAGCCATCAGCTCATTTCACCTGGGCTGTTGACAGCCCATAGACAGCTCCAGCTCCTGACCATCACCAGCTGAGTGTGAAAACTGGGACCAGCCACGTCCTACTGGGCACTGGCTGGCTGGATAAAATCCCATGGTTTTAGTGGTGCCCTGGCAGTGCTGGGTTATGCTTGAACTCAATGATCTTAGTCTTTTCCAACCCAAATGATATGGGAAATCATCTATCCCGTGGCCCAAGGGAGGAGGGAGGAACACCCTGGGGACCAGTGGCTTCATTGCCACGCTCAGAAAGGAGAATTTAATCCTGACTGAGCCACATCCCATGGCTTGGAGGGGCAAGGTGATGGGGACACTTGCAGGGATTCTTAGCTGTCCAGAAGAGGAGCAAGGTGAACCTTCAGGGGTATCTTCAGGAAGAAGTGGCATCATGTAGTTATAATCTGAAATGCAAGAAGGCCAAGTCTAAGGCTGTAGATCTGAAATACACGGAGGGTAGGCGCTTCCATAGTAACTGGGAAAGAGATGTAGGCTTGCAATTTCAATTCCAGCTAGCACATTTAATAGTCCTCGAGCTGCTTTGGGGGAGATGACTTCAGAGTTAACTCTGCCCAGAATCTTGCTTTTTCATTGGGATGGCTTGAGGTGCAAATGAATTGATGGCACAGTCCTGCATCTGCTCTGCTCTGCTACCTCTTACTTGGCATCATGATATTTGCTTTGTGGTTCCTCTTGCTGCATAATCTCCACCCAGGGCAGGCCTGGAGAACTCTGGAGGGGTTTCCAAGCTGTGGAGCTGAGGGCCATGGGGCAGTGGTGCCCTTGGCAGTGCTGGGGATGGTTGGACTCCATGATCTTAAGATGTCTTAGAACCAAAGTGATTCTGTGATTCTACAGCAGAGCTTCCACAGACACCTTCCCAGGTTGATTTCATGCCCTCTAGTTATGGGACAGCCCTTTAAAACCTCTGGGGTCTGGACCAAGCTGGTTAAGATACAGCCTGCTTGTTTCCTAGAGTTCAGCATTTGGATTTCTCTTGTTTTCTGCCTTCCTAGGTGACTCCCAGATATCCTGGTTTTTTTTAGCTTGGTGTTCTCCATTGGTTCATTCTTTATCCTGACCTCCTTAGTCTCTCTTCTCTTTCCTTCCCTCTCCAGCAACTTAGGCAGCACCAAGGCCATTCTGGTGGTTAGAAAACTGGCATTTTCGTGGCATTATTAGCTCCATTTTTGAGTCAAGAAGGGCTTGTAATTAAGAACAGGGGCCTTTACTGTCAGTGATGCCTTTAAAGCGAGTTGCTGGCACTGCTGAGTGGCCTGGGAGCACACTCAACCCATTTACAGCCCCTCAGGAGCCATCCCTGCCTCACTGGCTGCAAGGCAGAGTAGAACTGATGGCTGAGGTTTGTTCTCTGTGATGAAACTTCCCGGAGATGATCTGGGAGGCTGAAGAGCCTTTCCAAGGCACAGTGGCATGTTTGATGTCAGGAGTGAGAGGACAGGAGGCCGCAGGGATCAGCACGTTAGGCAGGCTGCGAGTCTTCAGTCACATTTCTTGCACAAACAACCAGGCTCATCACCATCGATGCCACCTGCAATTAAAAAGGAGATAATCCCAGCCATTTGAGCAAGCCTTATATGATTAATATCCCTCTCCTAGTCGCTGGCTGCAGTGGAAGATAATTAATTGTAAAGGCGTTTTTCGAAGCGATGCAGTATAATCTTCTCTAACCCAAAGCAAATGTTTAAAAAGTAAGAAAATGGATAATGCAATTAATTACGTGGATATTACAATCATCTAACCTCCTCGGGAGAAAGTTGGTGCCTGGGGACAGTATTAGCCACACGTTAAATTGAAATGAACAGTAACGTTCTCTCCATCATCCCAGCCTAGGCAGTGGCAGATGGAACGTGGCTGCAGCCCAGCAGAGGTGCTTGGGTTGAGACTGCAGAGTGTTCTTGAAGGTGCAAGGTCTGAGTTCATCAGAAGATACTCAGGGTAGGTCTGCCTCTATATATCCTAAAAGCCAGGGATTTTAAGACTTAACCCTAAAGGTATTCACAGGCTTTTCCCAGTGCTTCCAGATTTCCCAGGTGGGTTTGGAGCTAGCTGGTGGGTAAATGAGGTTGTGTTCAACTCCTTTCCAGCTTTAACCCTCGTTTTAAATCCATTAACCCCCCATGTAAATGCTCACTGAACACAGATTGTTAATTGTCAACACTGTATTTCAAACTCAGCCACGCTATTTCCAAAACAAACCTCAGTGAAGTTCACATTAAACACAAGCACTTCATTTGGAAAGTGCCACTTGACAAGAAAAATAGCTAAAAAGTATTGTTTGGGCATGAAAAAAAGTCCATTACTGCAAGCTGAATGCTGGATGTTTTCTTGAAGGGCTGTAAACCCTTAACCAGTTGACTATAGGGTTATAATTTACCTACAGTATTTTGCTAATATTACAGCTGGCAGTAGAAGCCCAAGATTAAATTACTTACCTGATAGTCAATTAGACTTCAACAGGTTGCTTATAAAATAACAAGAAAATGAGCATTTAAAGTCATAGCAGTTGTAACAGTGAAGTGGCACTGCACCAGTCAGTAAAACACAGCACCAAGAGTGAGGGAAGTGGCAGGAATGGAATTAGCTCTGTATAGGGAGGTGTCATCATGTCTCTCTGGGATGTGTAATGTCTTTCTGAGGAAAGAGAATCCCACTTTGTGGTTTGCTGGAAAGGTTAAGTAAGATTACAGTAGTATATAGCTAGGTGTGTGTGTATATATAATAGATTTATATTTATATTATTTATATTGATATTTTTATATGCAAAATATATTATAAAATTATAAATTTAAAAGAAAATTTAAATTAAATTATAAATATAAATAAATTAACAGCCACCACATCAAACAGACTTCCCTTTTACCCCTCTGTGTTTCATGCCAACTTTTTCTAGCTGCTGGCAATATTAAGTTTCTTCATTTCTTCAAACATCAGGAGGTCATCACCTGCAGCAGGACTTCAGAGGTAGTTGCATTTCATTTCTTTCCTTTTTTAAACACACTTAAGAGCAAGAACTGCTCAAGCATCACATGATATGCAAAGAAAACTGGAAAAATCCCCAAACCAACCAAAAAAACACCCAAATCCCAACCAAAAAAAACCCAACCACAATAACAAAAGTCCACCTTTGGCCATGTAGGTGCATGATGTGTAAATAGCTGCTCCCTGGATTCTGCAGCATGGTTTGAATGAGGTTTTTGCTCCTGTTCTGGAGGGTTTGGAGCCTTGAGTTTGCTCCTGCTCACATCTCCTGCTGCATGTTCAGACCATGATATTCTAGCAGGCTGAATTAGTTAATACTGCTGAGCACCCTTCTCTAATTTTCTTAATGCTGTGAGTCATTCAGCTTCTGGGCATTAGTTAAGTTGTTACATAGATGATTTCCCTCATAATTGTAGGCACTTTTGCTGCCCTGTTTTTCTCTTTTCTCCTTGGCAAACAGGGTTGTTGCAGTAGTGGTAATGGAGTTGCCTGTTGCTGCTGGGAGCTTAGCCAGCTGTGAAGCTGCTCTGAGGGCTGCTGGTACCCCGAGCTGGGCTCTGAATTGCATCCCATTCATTCCCTCACTAAACTGTGGCCACTGGACCTGATCCTGGGGGATATTCCTGGTTTTTTTTTCCTTCTGCTTTACGTTGCCATTTGGTTTGAAGGCAGTTGAGGCTGTTTCTTGACGTTTCTGTGTGATTTCCCTCGGCTGTCACTGCCTGTTCTTTTCAGACACTCAATATTTTCCACTTGGGCTCTGCTCAGGAGCTGTCACTGTAACCCCCCCATCCCTTCATTCCCCCTCAGTGCTGTGGTTGAGGTGTACAGGGGTGGAGGACTGGCCTGCAACACTTCAGACTCACCGTGGAGCAGCTTTCCAGAGCAGTACCCATCTTTAAACACCAGAACATTTGCCCTGTAACCCTCCTTTGACATCAGAACTCCTTTTTGATGGATGGTTTTTTCCCCATTGGCTCCGTCTGGTACTGCAGTGGACCTGGTGGGGAGTTAATAGTGATCACGACAACTTTTATTTTCCAAATGAAACAATGCCCCCTGGTGCTCTAGGATTCGACGGGTCTGAGTTTACAGGCAAAAAAAAAGCAAAGCAAATAAAATCTTTTCAGACAGATACTTCTTGTCCTTAAATCTGCCAGCTACCACTCAAAGGCTGTCACTGTCACTGCTGGGGAATGGGGAAGAGCACTGTCGGGTGCTGAGCAACAAAGAGGAGACAGGAGGAGAGGAGCAGGGAATAAAAACACCCTTGAGAAGAGCCACACGTTGGTTAGGCAGGGGGAGAGCAAATGAGTGAAGAGAAGAATAAAATTAAGGGGTCAAGATGAGGAACAGTCTGATGAAAGGAACAGTCAGAGAAAAGTCAATTTGAAACTGTCTGCCTAATGAAATGTAAAATTTGGATAGTGATAGAGAAGAAGAATTAATGTTAAAAAATTGAAGTGCTTTTTCTAAAGAGGTTGAATTTAGTGAAGTATTATGGAAGGAAAGGGCAATGAGGGTAAGGATGAAAAATGTGCAATCAAAAGCATTAACATGGCAAATCTAAACAGAAGAAGAAAATAGAAGGTATGTATTGACTGCATTAATTCTACAGAAATCAATTGAATAAATGCAGTTTGATATTTCCCATGCACTACCAAAACTTATTATCAATCCAGAAATATAAACCAGAGTCCCTTCAGAGTAAAAACACAAGAAGAGCTGATAAGCAGTGAAATGAAACAGTTGATCTCTCTTCAGTTTCTCCTGTAACTAGTGTTGTGTAAGTCTTTAAAAAGGGAGGTTAAATCCCAGGGGAGGTTGGGGGGCTCTGAGCACCCTGCTCGGGGTGCAGATGCCCCTGCTCCCTGCAGGGCTTGGACTGGATGAGCTTGGAAGGTCCCTCCCCACTTAACCCAGGCTGGGATTCTCTGGTTCCATCCTTTCTAGCAGCTTTGCAGCTGGTGGGAGCCTCAGCTCTTGGAAGACTGATGCATGGAGCAGTGAGTGCCATGGATCACCATCCCTGTGGGGACTCAGGGCTGTGAGCACTACCAGAGCCATCTGTAAAGCCAAACCAGGCAGAAGAGATGGAGGCAGGAGAAAAGCAAAGGAACCCACCCCACTGTTGCAGCTGCAAGTCCTGCAGACAGCCTGTGCTGTCAGGTTGGGTTTTGGTTTTTTTTTTTCCAACACAGGCAAGGATAAAACAGCAGTGCTCAGAAGCTGGGATGTCTGCAAATGGCTTCGAGGAGCTTTATGTTCCCACAGTCCTGGAGCAGCAATGAGTCAGTGAGTCCCTCGCTGTAAGTTAGAACAGCCTGAAGGCTGCTCTAAATCATTCTGGCTGCCAGTGACCCTGCAACAGCAGAGAGGGGTTGCTGGGGCATAGCAGAGTCTTGGCTGTACTTCTCCTTTGGCCGTGTCCTCCAGCCAGGCCAGGGGAGCTGCTGGGAGGAAGGTGAGGGGGGTAAGGGAGGAAGGCACAGAAAGATCTGTGCTGCTGCTCTGCTGGGAGAGCTGCGTGGCCAGCAGAGTCCAGTGGCTGACTTGTGGGAACTGGTCCCAGCGTGGGGAAGAGGAATTCAGTGTCTGGGAGTGATGCTGTGAGTGTTCCAAAGGTGTTTTGGGGCAGTTCTTCAGGCTGAGAGTCCCCTTTCTGTGGGAATCTCACCGTGGTGGTGCCCGGGTGCAGGTTCTACCCATTGGCAGCTGCTCGTGTTGTGTGACCACTGTAGTGTCCCAGTGTTAATCAGATATCATCCCTGAGCCAGTGTCAGTTGGCCTAGCAATAGCAATATTGAAATCACTGCTGCTGTCTGGATTTATACCATTGAGTCTAGCTCATGATTTTAATTTGGGTTTTATTTACCTGCTCGTAGAAACTGAATCCATATCCCAGATGGGGAGAAAAAAATGAGACTGCAAATTGATTTTTTTTTTTCCTTCCTTATTTTTTTTCCTGCCTAAATCTCCATGAAGGCAGAGATAGAAGGTTGCAGACATTCATCCACGTGCTGCCTCTGGTTATCTGAGGCAAAAGGGTATGATCCCTTGACCAGCAAAGGGTAGAACAATAAGCACAAGCAGGGTGTGCCTGTGAGGGAGCAGGGCTGCTCTCTCCCAGAAATCAGTGTAGTATCTCTGGTGCTGTAGATTTAGAACATCTTGGCTTTCTTCTGGTAATTCAGAACAGAAGTTTTTAAAGGAAAAAAGAAAGAGGTGTTGGTTGGATGTATGTCAACACTGGCTGACACAGTCGGCAGCTGAGGACTAGATCTTCAGGGTGTAAATTCATTTAGCTCAGTAGATGCCAGGAGAGCTGTGTCAGCCTGCAGCACTTGAAGCTCTGTCCTCAGGACACCCAGTACCATCAGCAGCCACCTCTTCATGGCTTCAGTGGAGTTCCTTGGAAAGGATTCAGTGTTTTCCTGCCAGGAGCTCCAGCACCAGCAGTGGTCTTGAAGATCCAGTGCTGCCAGCAGAGGCAAGTAACCTCTGTCTGCTGCCTTTCATCACAGCTGAGAGAAAAACTGTTTCCTCCCAGTTTGAAAAATGCAAAACATCCCCAAATATTGAAGGTCATCTGCTTCAGTAGGATTTGCCTGCTGCTGTCTCCTGCCTGGCCTTTTTAGGTAGGACAGATTGCAGCAATTAGTGCTGCCGTGTGGGAGGTTGGTTCAGAGTCTCACCCGTGTCCATCCAAAGTCTCTCTTCAATGGGACCATTTCTTCCCATCCCCAGGTTTGAGCAGTCACAGCAGCTGGTTCTGGCTCACAGAGAGGGGTGTTTGTGGTGTCCTGGGGGAGGTGGTGAAAACTGGGTGTTGTCTGCACTCCCAGTTCATCAGACAACCATGGAATCGTTTTGGTTGGAAAAGACCTTCTAAGATCTTGAAGTCCAATTGTTCTCCTAGCACTGCCAGGGCACCACTGCCCCATGGCCCCTCAGCACCACAGCTCCAGGGCTTGGAAACCCCTCCAGGGGTCACAGGGACTCCACCCTGCCATGGACAGCCTGGGACAACCCTGGAGGAGAAGAAATTGTTCCTCAGCTCCAACCTCAACCTCCTCTGGGGCAACTTGAGGTCAGTTCCTCTTGTGTTGTTGCTTGTTCCTTGGGAGCAGAGCCCGACCCCCCTGGTTCCAACCTCCTGTCAGGAGCTGCCAGAGCCAGAGGGTCCCCCCTGAGCCCCCTCAATGCAGAGGGCAGTACAGGAGGATACTTAGATGTGTTGCTTTGCATGGGAGAGCCCAGCAAGCAGGGCTCTCTGATTTAGCAGCAGGATGGAGCTGAAATCGTGTCCCCGTGTGCAGGCATCTTGGCTTATTTAATAGCTTTATTTTTTCTCAAGGATTCATGGCTTAGTCTGTCATTTATTTGTTTGAGATATTTTATGATCTGATGATTTCTCCTCACATATTTTACTCAGGCATATTATGTCTCATTGTTGCTCTATGTTTTTCTATTACTGGGAGTTAATTTTTCCCACAGTATCTTCATTTAATTATACAATACAATCACATGTGCATTTTGCATGAACGGGGAGAATCTGGTTTAATTTAGCCATTATATATTTTGCTATCTTGGGTTTTGCAGTTAAAATCCCCACATTTTTTTTGTTTTAGCATAACAATAGTCATATTCATTGCTTCTTACATTACAACAAAAGCGCTCAGATGTCAGTTCATAGATTGACATAATCAGCTTTGTCTCTTAATTAGAAAAGAGAACAAAGCTGTTTAGGGGTGTCAATAAAATGACAGATGTATCATTAACAGAAGGCTACGTTGGATCAGAATGGTGCAAATGAAATGTTAAATTTTTTTACTGATAACCTTTCATTTCTAAGATATTTTTTCTAATTGAAGAACAATGAAGCCAAAGGTGCAGAACACAGCAGAGAAATGGAACAAGTGTGGGGATGGAGAACTAAAATTCCTTCTGTAAGCATCCTGGCTGTGCCAGCACTGGTGTGGGCAGCAGGACCAGAGCAGGATCATCCCCCTACACTGGGCACCCCTGGAATCCTGGGGTCAGTTTTGAGCCCCTCACTCCCAGCAGGACATTGAGGGGCTGGAGAATGGCCAGAGAAGGGCAATGGAGCTGATAGAAAATGACCTTAAGTTCTGCCAGGGGAGGTTTAGATTGGATATGAGGGGCAATTTCTTTCCTGCAAGGGTTGTCCCAGGCTGCCCAGGGCAGGGTGGAGTCCCTGTGACCCCTGGAGGGGTTGCCAAGCCCTGGAGCTGTGGTGCTGAGGGCCATGGGGCAGTGGTGCCCTGGCAGTGCTGGGGAATGGCTGGACTCTGATCTCAAAGATCTCCTCCAACCAAAATGATTCTGTGTTCTCTGAAATTGTGCCATGGGATGGAATCAGGTTTTCGGGGGATTGAAAGAAGAAAGGATAATATATTTCAGTAATTCTAGGACAGGCTATTCAGAAAGATGATCCTTTTATAACCCAAGTATCATTTTATGTAGGAAACAACTTAGGAAGCCAGTGATACAAGTATTCATTTGCAATGGTAATGTCTCTGATTACAGTCCCCACGTTGACATTTACTCAATTTAATTAAAAAAAACTGAGAATTGTATTTATATTTTCTCCTCCATCTTTCACAGCAGAGGGATTGAAAACATGTTCAAACCTACAATGTCCCAGTTACCGTTCTGTTTTATGATCTTCAGTTAATACCAATTGACTTTCTGTGGCTGCAGCATCAAAGTGTATCCTGGATTTACCTAAACCTGGAATCACTTAGGGCACCTAAACCCGACAGGGCTGTGGTGCATTCCAGAGAACTCCCAGGAATACCAGGCCAGGAGCTTCGTTTAGGTTTAACCTCTCTGCCCTTGAACACAATAGAGTTTACATAAATATTTAAGCAGGGCAGCAGCAGCCCAATTAAAGGAATATATTTTCCAAGCATCAAACCATTGTTTTCAGGCAATACGCTGGAGCGCTTAAATTAATCCACATTAAATCTGTTACAGGCTCAGTGCAGTTGGAGGCTCAAGAGAGGGGAGAGCAGCCCAGGGGGGGTTCAGGCAGCTCACCAGGTGTCTGGGATGGCTTCAGGTGGCAAAGCCAGCCCAGGAGGGTTGGAGGTGGCACTGCCATCCCTCCCCTTGGTCCTCTCGGCATCCCGGGAAGAGCTGTGGGCACGTGGAGAAGGCTGAGTGTCTGTCTTAGTTCTGCTGTTTGCTAAATAAAATCCAGGAGCAGCTGTTTGGTGGGAAATATATTTAAGATTTATTTTAGTCTTTAAAAATTAAATAATGTTTTAAGATAGTTCCCAATTTCCCTTCTAATGAGAGGTCTCATTTCAGGCTGGTCCTAACCAGAGATGCTCAGTGAGAGTCTGCATCTCATCCCTGCTCTCCTCAGAGGAGCTACCTCAGCAGGGGTAGTTGAGTTATAGAAGGACCTCACCATCCCAGGGGAGGTTGGGGGGGCTCTGAGCACCCTGCTCTAGTTGAGATGTCCCTGCTCCCTGCAGGGGGTTGGACTGGATGAGCTTGAAAGGTCCCTTCCCACCCAAACCAGCCTGGGATTCGATGCCAACTGTAGCATCTCATTAAGGCAGGGACAGGACTTGCCCAACTATGAACCATGAGAAAGTCTGGCTTGAGGAAGAGCTGTCTGTGCTGTTGCAGGCAGGGATGGGGCTCAGGGAAAGAGGAAAAGGGAAAAACAGAGTGGGGAGGCTTTGGAAGAAGAGGAAGGATGTGAGGCATGAGCAGAGAAGCACATCTAGGAAGGAGGAAGGAGAGACTTGTTGCACAGGGAGCATAGAGTGCAGGGTGCTGCCTGCTGCAAGAAACCACCCCGTGGTCCCTGCTCAGAGAAAAACCAGTTCAGGGGGAGTAACAGAGAAGTTGATCAGGCTGGTGGAGGAAGGAGGTGATGCAGGAGAGAATGGATGCGTGGTGGAAACTCCAGTTACAGGGCTGCTTCTCTTCACATGTGCAGGAGACTCAGAGCACTGGAAGGAGAGGGAAAACAAGTATTGGGGATACAATTAATAGCTCGACAAGGAAGATCTATTAGTCATAAAATCCTAGCAAAAGGGAGAGCAGGGAAATAATGCCAAATACACCTTACAGTGCCACTTCTGAAACATTCCTCCTTCCTCTTGAACAGTCCCATTTCCATCTGACATTCTCCTCTCTAGTTACCAGGGTTTTTTTAAACGTGAACAACATCCCCACCACCCTCTCTGAGGTTTCCTGCATTTCTCTCTTTGCTCTTTATTACGTAAGGGAAGCTTTCAGCCTGTTGGAATGTGTTTGTGGGGGGGGAGTGCTGACAGCCTCATCCACACTTCACTTGTCGTTTCTAGGCCAGCCGGTTAATATCATTTCCTACTATGAGCTACTTACTGAGTGCAGTTGGAACGTGTGTTGCAGGAGGCAGAAATGGAGTGAAAGAGATGGGAACTGGGCAGCAATGGTTGGGTTCTCTTGGATAAAGCCAATGAACGTGCAACCTGAGTCCTTGCCCTTGTGGAACTTCACGTTTGGTTTTGTGTAGGAACTTTCTGGGGATTTTCTCTGATTAAAACTGGGCCAAAAGAGCCTTTTCAGTGGGCTTAGAAACCTGTTCAGTTTGTTTTCCCCCACCTCAGTGGTGTTTACTTGCCTTTTGGCTTTTTAGGCAACGTCCCAGCTACAAGTAGCAGTTGGATTTTTGGATATGTCCTTGAGCACACAAAGTAGAATTGTGAAGAGCTGGTGTGTACAACATCAGCCTACAACTGTGAAGATAATTTAGCCTAAAAAATGGCAAAGGAATAAGATTTGCTGGAGAGTGACATTTCATAGCTATTGTGTTGTTGAGTACTGGTATTTTTTGGCTATTTGGGCATGACCCAAGTGAAATTATTGGAAGACAGAAAAAAAAAGAGGTCACTGTGCTGACCAGTTTACAACACAAGTTAGAGATCTTAGCAACAAAAAGCTTGGATGCTCTACAGAACATGAAAAAAAAAAAGACTTTTTATTAAAAACCCAGAAGTTTTTGCCACAAAAATCTTTAAAGGGAAGGATTGCATCTTTCTTGGGAAGAGAGAAAAAAAATCCCCTGTAAGAAATCAGTGGTTGGTTGGTTTGTTTTCATCAGCATTTCTCCCAGTTTGTCTCCCGTTACCACTAGAGTCTGTCTTTGCTGGACTGCTCTTTTTGGGAGCACAGTAAACTCTCCTCACTCTGCTCCAAACTCTATTCCCTCCTTTTTCCATCTCTTTTCCCTTTCCCTGTGATGAGGGGAGATCCTTGGTACTGTCTCACCTGGACAGAGGTAGAGGCAGTGGCAGCAACGTGAGGTTTTTTCCATCCCAGGCTTCTTGTTTCTTCCTCCACCCAGTCAATCCATGTCTGTGTCTCCTGGCAGGTCTCATCCTGAAGCATCCCACTGCTCCATGGATGGCTCAGCTGGGAGCAGCAGCTGGTCCTGACCCCAGCAGGAGGGGCTGGAGCCTTCCCATGCAGATGACAGTTTATTGCTGATGCTTCTTCTGCAGGCAGTGCGTGTTGGTACCACGTGTTGGGAATTTTCCAGGTTCCAGGAGGTCACAGAGCAGATCAGCTAGATGGGCTGTTTAAGGCATGTAGTGTTTTAGAAGTATCAAAAAAACCCCACCACTGTGGACAAATATTTTAAAAATAATAGGTTTTTTCTTCTCCTTATAGATACAAACCACCTAATGCTATGAGCAGGGCTGAGGGGAGGAGTGGAGCTGCTAAATTAAATAAATTAAAAGAAGATAGAAAGCTCAAGTCCCTGCCTTTCTCCTGTCCTGAGTTCCCCATGTTCTCTCTCTCCTAATGCAAGGAGACACTCCAGACACCACATTTCTGGGGATTACCTTTCTTGGGGTTGAAGCCTTTGGCCTCATTCTTTTCCTCACAGTTAAGAGTGTTCATAAGCCCTTGGAAAGACACTGTCTGTCATGTCTCGTTGCTTAAATATTGTGATGGAGCCTGTGAATAATCTCTAAGTGCTTTGACATGTTCATAATAGCTTTTGTTCTACTTCTGTACCCATCCATGTCCATTCCATAAAGTCCCCTGGCACGGGGCGTTCCGGCTACATGATGCTTTGACCAGAGATGCTGTGGGAAAATAGAAGATATCTTGAATTTTCACGCCTAGTTTGGAAGGTGAAAGTGCCCCCCCGTGCTGCAAACCGTGGGAGGAGACCTTTTTCTTGCTGCCTGGCAGGTATTTTCCCCCCAGCTTTGGTGCAGGTTGCTCCAAAGGACCCCCTCAGAGGGGTCTTGCAGGGCTCGGTCGGGCTGAGCTGCCAGCAGATGCCAATCATCCAGCAGCAGTGGATTTGCAAGATTATAGGAGAGGGGGGAAAAAAGATGAAGGTTAAGCACGGGGCACAATAGAGATTACTTATGGTAATGAATTGTATAATTTTTCTAGACAGATCTGGATTAATGTTTATCCCAGGCAAGAGATTACGGGATGTCTGATTCTAGTTGTAAACAGACATTATTAAACAGAAGGTTTATGTTCATGAAATGCGACTATGGGTGTTAAAGCACTTATGATTTATTATGTGCAAAGAGAAAAATTAACCTGTTCATCTGCTGGAGGACGAGATGCGCCGTGGAGTTGGGTGGTTTTTTTTTGCATAATTTGGAAGGCATCTGCTCCTTCAGAATACAAATAACCAGGGAAATGAGAAGAATTCTGCTCCTCTCACACAGAGCCGGTGCCCAGTGATGTTGAAAGGGTGTAACCAGCAAAAGAACAGCCCCTGTGAGTGTTTATAAAGCAATAATATTTCCATGAGAGATCATGTTGGCAAAGGCTGTTCACTTGTGAATTTTCAGGGTATTTATCATTTAAAAAAAAAAATTAATGTTCAGCGAGCTTAACAAATTACCTTATTTAGTGAGTGGAAATTGAAACAACTGAAAACTTCATTTTTAGAGAGCTTGAGGTTTTTTTAAATACATTTTTTAATCTATTTTTCAGATCATTTATGTCACAGCCCAGTTTTCTCCTGCTTTATGGTGACATTGCTGCTTAGTGCAAGTGAGACGTAGGTAAAACTTCCACATTTTTTAACACTGCCTTGGCTTGGTAGCTGAATAATCCCACTGAGTGTGATTTTTTGAGCCAGCTGAAAAATCTCCCCTTCAGGAAACGGACAGACACCAGAACTTTGCCCCTTCAATGGAGTAGACACTGCAACATCATTGCTTGCTAACAAGGGAGTGTATTTTCGCTGTGAAAAGCACAGAAAAATGGCAGTTATCAAAATCTGTTTGTTCTGTTTCTGGGCTCTATTTGTAGCCAGCTGATTTTTGCATAATGCCATTTGAAATGATCCATTTACCAGTGATGGATGGTACAACTGTGTTGCTCCACTTTGTAACTGATCCATCTACTTATAGATGGCGTTGGACACGTGGCTGGTGTTTTATTTGTAGAATTCACTCAGATATGTGAGAAATTTGTCTGCTGAGTCTTACTGACTTCACAGAGCCTTCTCAGATAAGTAAAGGCACTTCCATATAGCAACAAAACCAGACCAATCTGAAAAACACAGGAATGTGGAGCAAAAAGGACCAGGGATATTCTGAGGAATGTGGAGTGAATTGGAAATTAAGCAATTAAACCAAGCCTGAAAAACATAACCTGGTGAGACATTGAGGTAAAAAATAAATTGCCATCAAAACACTTCATATTGTTCTTTTTTTATGTCTTAGCTGTATTTTACATTTGGTACAACAAAATACAAATACAAAACAAAAAACATCGAGGGAAAATGCAGCATTTTTGTGTAACAATTGCAATACATAACAATTGTCAAACGTAACAATTTGTAATATTTTGCCTAATTATTGAATTTTACAGTGTCTGTCAAGTGTGAGCCCAGAGTCCAAGTTCCCAAACCAATGAATTAACCAGCAAAAGTTCCCGTGGGCTTTGTTAATGGTTCACTGAGGCATCTGAAGGCGGTGAGACCCTCAGGAGGTGACTGGGATGTTGGTTAAAACCCCTCAGGTCAGCAAAGCATCGTGTTTGGGAGGCACTAAAGCACCCCCAAGCGAGAGAGAAGTGGTGGAGATGACCTCCATCTTCCACAGAGAAGGAAAAGGCAGGAATGGAGACACATCCCTGGTAGCAGTCTGCTGCAGGTCAGGAGTGGCACTGGTGCCAGGCTGTCCCCGGGGCTGTGACACGGTGCTGAGCAGTGTTTGCAGCTCCCTGCTGCTGCACAGAAGGGTTGACCCTCCCATCTGGCCCTGGCCGAACATCTCCTCGGTGTCAGCCCAGAGGACTTGGAGCATTAAGTTAATTTTCCTCCTGGATTTCTGAGCTGCCTTCTTTTTCACCCGGCGGAGAGCTGGTGAAGGATACAGCTTCTGACCGGATGACAGGACGTGGAGGGTGAAATGAGATGCAGTCAATTAGAAGATGACAAAAAGCCTGTCTAAATATTTGTCAGGATGCTACTTACGGGGCGGCGTGGCCAGCCCGGGAAGGGAAAGGAGGCCGAGCTCAGGAATTAATAGCTGAGGTTGGGGGGGAGGGTAAATCATCCAGATTCTTTACGGGCTCCCAGGGGATAATTGAGGGTATCGAGTGGGTTGTTATGCTCCCAGGGCTGGTGATCCCTCTGGTGTAATCTCAGATTAGTTCTATTTTCTTTAATGCAGAATTAACCATCACAAAGTTTTCTGGACCACTTGAGTAAATCGTGTTGTTATCTGACTGCTGGAGGGTGGGGAACACCAGGGTTTGTGGGAGGCATCTTGAAAAGAGAGGATTTCACCTTCCCCATGATAGAAAAACCACCAAAAATCCACCATAAAACAAACCAACCAACCCCCAAAGCCATAAAACCCAAAGAAATGAAAAAGCCATGGGGAAAAAGCCATCTGGACTTGGGTCAGGAGCATTCCTGGGTTTCCAGGGGATAAAGGGATGCTCTTGAAACTCCACGTTTGGAATCAGCAGTCGGTGAAACAGAAAGGGATGGAGATCTGCAGCTTGCTGTGGCTGCACCTCCTTCTTGCTATATGGAATTCACAGCAACTTTTGAACTAAGAGAGCAAAACTCTGGCTGGTGATTTCCTGCTCAGAGAAGGAAATTATTAATTCTTTTGCTTTTTAATTAGGAAAATAAGCCCTGCAATTGCAGGACAGCAGGTTTACCTTTGCTGTTCCCATTTCGGTGGCAGCAGTTCGAGGGAGGATGGGACGATGACAGGGTTAATCCAGCTACATAAAAATCCATGCTGTGTATGATAGTAGTAAAGCTTGTGATCCCTTGATCTTCGATTAGAT
Organism: Ceyx cyanopectus; assembly: GCA_013401355.1. NCBI lineage: Eukaryota > Metazoa > Chordata > Aves > Coraciiformes > Alcedinidae > Ceyx > Ceyx cyanopectus. Next base: position 51,063 of record VYZU01010216.1, read on the forward strand.
CCGAGCTAGTAAATATCTTGCATTTAATCAGAATGAGTTGTTCTGCATGGACTATAAGTCACCTTCGCAGATGGGCTGTAGCAGCAGAGTTGCTGGTGAATATTTGGTTTAATCCTTCCCAGAGCAAGCACGCTTTGTGTTGCTTTGTTGTAAATCAGATTTGAGCAACTAAAGACCAGCACGGAGCAGAGACATTTGCTTGCTTGCAGTCAGGAATAGGACAGTGTGGAAATCCCTTTTTTTTTTTTTTTTTTCCCTCCTTTTAAAGAAAAATGTGATTTACTGGTTACTTAACAAGCTATTTTACAGTCCCATCAACATAACTAATGCTCCGTGGCTGCTTTTTGAGGCTGGGATGTGAATATCAGAATCTAGAATTTCCTCTTAAACTGTTGCCATGCCTTCCTAGCCTAGGACACTACAAATACACAGATTTACAAGGGTAAATATCCAGCCTTTCTTACTGTTTTATACTGTAAAGCTCTTTCCACGTGCTGGGGGGGCTGCAGTTCTGAGCACGTTGTGTGTGGGGCCAGTTTTGTGTGGTATGTCAGCGTCCTATTTACCTAAATCTGTCATAATTGCCTCCTGTACATCTTCCTCTGACACACTGCAAGTGAGAGGACTTCTTTGCTGGGAGATAAAAATCTGAATATTGGGTTTTTTTTTTCTGTTCCTAACTTGATGTAACAACTGGGGGACCTGCAGTGAGATGCAGCTCAGTTTCTCTTTTATTTTTCCTCATCACCACCCTGAGCCTCCCGTGCTCAGGGGTGTGATTAGAGTAGCTGGAGAACTTTCTGCACAACAAATTCTACCTGGCAAGCCTCACACGTGTAGGTGGTGGGTCTGTGGATAATATAAAAACAGCAAGAGGAGCTGCTCCCATGCCAAAGTTAATTCCTGCTTTTTCTCTTTTACCAGGAAAACTGGAGAGCCCCCACTAATAAACGGCTGGATTCCTTACCTTGGAAAGGCTTTGATTTTTAGGAAAGATGCTTTCAAATTCCTACTGGATCAGCAAAAGAAACTTGGAGATGTTTTCACTGTACATATTGCTGGTGAGAAATATTTCAGTATTTCTCTTCATTTGTTTTGCATCAGTGAAGTTAAATAGTAATTGAAATGTTGAGTTAAGAATCTTCCTTAACCAAAAAAAAACCTACTTTTTTTTTTTTTTTTTTTTAGCCAATAAAAATGACTTTCAATTCACATGCATTGTATGCACATAGGATATAACTGATGGATTTCTATGCAGCTAGAGGTATCTCTGCATATTCACAGAGCTGTAGGCACGGAATGTATGGACACAGATTTTGCCAGCGTGTTTAATCGTGTATTGTTGTTTTTTTCCTTAAAGAAATACTAACATCATCTTGACACAGCACAGAAAAAAATCAGATTAAATTTAGAAAACACTTCAGGAAAAAAAAATAAAAGAAAAAAGTGCAGAATATGTTCTCACACATTTTACAACTGGTTGACAGGAACACAAGGGAATGAATGACACATTGACTCAGTGATACAATGGGGACTGGAACACAGAAACTTCCCCTTGCCAGCCTCTTGCTCTGCTGAAAATACCAATATCATCCAGCATGGGCTAACCTGCTGCTCTGGGTATTTTTTTTTCTGTTACTCCTGCACCAGCTCCAGCCCAAACATCTGAGGGAGCTCAGGGAGACACGGAGCTGTAGAAGGAAAACTCGGAACGAAACTGGAATCTTGAATGAAACTTCAGTGTATAAATTTACCCACAGTGATGCACTAAAATCCGTTTTAAATCCAGTGTTTTCCTCTCTGCAGAAACCCACAAAGTCAGTGCAGTGGATCTTTCACCCCTTTACGTAGCCTTGTTCAAACAATCAGCTCCACAGTTCATCTTCTTTACAGCTATTCCAGTATTTTCTGTGAGTTTCAAATGAAAATGTGAGCTTTGTAATTTTGTAGCTGTGGTATTAGCTTTATATTTCCATATAAATATTATTTTGCAATGAAAAAATAATTCTTTTCTTCACAAGTCAATTAATTAAATTGCAAGCAGTATGTTTGCTTAATTTTTTTTTTCTTCCTCTTACAAATATTTTTTTTTCCTTTAAAAGAGTATTTTTACTGCTATTAAATGTGATGTTTTTTTCTTTTCTTTTTTATTCATTCAGGGTTTTTTCTTTAGAAACTGCTATGTTCTGAATATTTTTTTTTCCATCTTGCAAGGGAGTTTGACACATCATATGACCAACTTTTGTTGAAATACAGTCTTTTTTATTGCTAATGTACGTTCACCCTATATGCAGCTGTGGCTTCTTACGAATACAGATTAATAACTACAAATCAGAGGCTACCTTAATAAGTAAGTAGTAAGGTAAGTAAATTAAATTACCTTACCTTAGTAAGGTAAGTAAATTAAATTACCTTCCCTTAGTAAGGTAATCTCTGAATTATAATTTTTAATCTGTATTCATAAACATTCATAAAACCAGCTCCAGTCACCCTTAATGCCTTTAATCAAATATTTATTTCTCTTTCACCCTATTATTTTATGCAAGACTCTGTTTACAGATTTGTGTGCTTAAGGAGCCTACGAGTATAATTTAGCTGCACCAAACTCTCTTTGCATGCTCAACAAAATTTGGTTGAAAAAATTTAGTTTGGGTGTTGTGGGGAAACCTCCCCTGGTAACGCCGGAGGTGAATGGAGTGAGCTCGGGGTGTCAGCTCAGCCTTAGGCAGGGAAACCCTGGATTTTGTGGCTTTTTCAGAGCAGAGCCACCAATTTTAAGTCCTCTTTTTTTATTTTTTTCATGGTATAAAATTACTGATGGTGGAGACTTCACTCAGGAGAGGCAGGGAGAAGCCGAAGGGAGTCGGTCCCTCCTCGCAACAAAGATGCCGTTTCTGTGGCGGGTGAAAACAGCCCAGCCTCACTCTGTAGGGACTATCATTACTTCCCTCCCCGCCCCCCCGTGGGTGTCTAGAGGTGCTGTCAAAAAATTCTATCAATATCTATTGTTGTAATTATTGGTTCTCAAACTAGTTCATTTGGAAAACGCAGAGCGATGCTCGGGAGTTGGCGGCGTTGCCCCGGACCGGTGACGCGATTTGGCTGATTGTACTCTCCCCGTGTGATGAGCAAATGATTGTCATCCCTAAAAGTCTCAAGGGACGTGGATGTCATCTTAATAAAGAAATTAAAAAGCACATCTTTCGATGAGAAACAATGTAAATTCCTGACCTGTCGCAGAAAATAGTTCTCTAATTGGTTTTGTGTGGTGGTGCAGCAGAATCGTTTTCCCCAACCGTCAGGCCAGGGCAGCACCACTGTACATCATTGTCAGCAGCTCAGCACAATCTCCCTAATAAGAGGGCGATTACGTAAATGCAGCAGGCTTCAAAAAACCCAGAGAGAGAGGGAAAAAGAGAAGAATTCAGAGGGGAAAGGCTGTGGCGTGGAGAGGATGCTGCTTCCCAAGCCAACCTCTCCGCTCGTGCAGGGCGAGCAGCGTCGGCAGGGCTTGGGCAGAGAGATCCACAGGGTTTTGTTGTTGTTGCTGGGGATGAAACTTGGTCCTTTTTTTCCTGCCAAGCTGGTAGGGATGATACTGAACCTTAACAACACTCTCTGTGTGACCAACTCAACTTCTATTCACATGTTGTCCAAGTGATCCTGCTCTGGCAGGGGGGTTGGACTGGATGATCTTCTAGGTCCCTTCCAACCCCTGGCATTCTGTGGTTCTATGATATCATCTCACAGTTTTGCCCAAGCACACTTGCCTTCTCCAAGGCTGCTGCTGGGACATTCTTTCCTTTTAAAAGCAGGAGACACCTCCAGCAACACACCACATTTTTCTCTCTTCAACACAAGGTAATTTACATGAACTCCTTCCCAAGCTGAAGCCTGCTGCAAGCATTACCCACATAACATCCATCACTAGATGCCATCTGAAATGCTTGTCTTTCATCATTAGCATTAAAAAGCCCCAGAATAAATTATTAGAGTAATTTCTTAACTATCATACATATACTGGCTTCTGTGTTCGGATTTACCAAAGTTGACAATTTTCATATTTTCCACATCAATCTTCTATTTCTAGGAGACTGCAGGAACTAAATGGAGATAACCAGGCTATTTGCAGCACGGGAGTGATGCAGGCTGAAGGATTATTGGATGGGGAAGGCTGAATTCCCTGTAGCCACATCTAAAAACAAAAATAAATCAGGGTTTTTTTACAGAAACAAGGATACATCTCTTTTTCTGACTTGTTTCTGTGACACTCAGTGACTGAAACTATTGGAATTTACAGTGTCACATTTCTCTGTGGATATTTCCACTTGTTTTGTTGGGGGTTTTGTGTGTGTTGAAGGATTTTTTATAATCTCACAAGGTTAGATTGTAGAAAAAAAGTGGTTTCTGTGTCAATACCTTCAATATTTAAGGCTTCATGATTTGTGGAGTGGGTGATGTGCCTCCACTTTGGGCCGAGCTAACATTTACCTTTACCAGTGCTCTGATGAGCATCAAGATTTTGGTTCAGTTCCAGAGAGTTCTCTGCCTTAGGTGCACTGGTGAGGCAGAGGAGGGGAGTGAGGAAACTGGATTTTGAAATACAAAATAATAACTGGAAACCTGTGGCAAGATTTACATTTGCTGGTCTCTGACACCACCAGGGACAATAAGTGGGAAGAGACCTGACCAGGGACAACAGAAGGGTTTGAAAAGCCAAACAAAGGACCATAACTGAAGAGATGAAGTTGAGGTGAGAAAGTTTGTTCCAGTTTGGATGTTTGCTGCTCAGGGCAGAGGAGGTGTTGGGGCACAGTTCTGTAATGAGCAATCTGTTCCTCTGTGGAGGAGATGGGGTAACTGGTGTAGCTCCTGGTGCATCTGTGGACAACTGTGATTGCTAAAAGCTCCCACAACTCTCTAACTCCATTTAATTAGCTCTTCATTTTACTCTTTTTTTTTTTATGCAATGATCTAAAATGAGGTTCTGAGTGAGGAATGTAAACAAGCTGCCTTTGTTCTAGAGGGGTTTCCACATTTCTGGCTATACCAACCTTTCCTAAAAAAAAGTATTGTGCTTTCTGTGTTTTTAGATGTCTGGTTGACTTGCAGTGACGTGGTCTGGAGCCCAAATTGATTTCCAGAATTAATCATATTTTGGTATGCACTTACTTTTTGCTACCAGGAACCTGATGAGAATAATAAAAATTGGGATCTGTGATACTCTGTGTCTCAGATATCACCCCCCCCCTTTTTTTTTTTTCCCCAAAGTATAGGCTAGTGTTGAGTGACTTTTGATTTACAATTATTGCTAAAATTGTTTGTTTGTCTGAAAACTCTCTTGCTGAAAATAATTTTCTTAGTTAAAAATGATAAGAATCGCTGTGCGTTTGCTAAGTGCCTGATTAAAGATCACAAAGAAACTCATATTTTGCATCAGAAATAAGCAGATGGTGGACAGATGGTTTAAATTAATATTAATTAAAAATCTTAACTTAAATTGTTTACCCTGTAAACGCAAAGTTAGGAAGCCAGCTTTCATCTGTAGGGTTAATAACACTCCCAATCTAGTTATTTAAGATTGCTCCAGTGGGATTTCTTTTCAAGCTTTGGTCCCAAAGATGTTCTCTTGACCAAGAACGTGGCAGTGGGTGAAAGGTGGGAAGAGAAACCAATTCTGGGACTCCCAGCAAAGACCCTGCAGAGGTTGAGACTGAAAATTCCCCCCACCCTCCATGGTCTGGGAAGGAAGGAAGAGTCAGAAAAGAGAACTGGGAATTCAGAATCTCTTTGTCGTGCTGATTGCTCGGTATATTTATTCTATAAAAATCAATTTACACCTCCAGCTGGTGATGGTATAGTAAAGCAAACTCTACATAAGTGGAGTCCAAAACCTTTGGACACTGCTGACAAAAAAAAAAGGGACAAATTCTATCTCTAACCCTTGTATTTCCTGACTGGTTTGCTGGGATCTCTGGATGTAACTGGGATGGGGGGGAATTACAGAAGCTGAGGAAGGCCAGAGAGCACCCAGATTTCCCACAGAGCCCTGTGTGCACATCCAAGTCAGAACACAGAATAGCTTATGATCATTCCAATATCTCTATATGGTAACCATGGATACTTGTTGACATTTTTAGTGGCAGTGACTGCTTCATCTCAGGACATCTGTCACAGAGCCAGATTTGGCCCTTGGATGAGCATGCAGTGTTCCCATTAACAGCAGAGATTTGTCTGCTTAGTGGGGCAGAATTAGGCTGTAAGGGCTGGATGCTCTGGTGTTTTCCTGAGTTTCTAGCCAGCATAGGTGAGAGCCTGGCCCAGGGTGCACACTGCCCATCCCTGGCACCATCCCAGGGGAGGTTGGGGGGGCTCTGAGCACCCTGAGATGCCCCTGCTCCCTGCAGGGGTTGGACTGGATGAGCTTGGAAGGTCCCTTCCCACCCAACCCAGCCTGGGATTCTAGGATATTTGAGAGGTTGGGTACATTGCAGTGAGTATCCTTTTTCCCTAGTGCACCTCTCTGTTGAGAATCAGGAGCTCTAAGACTTAACCAGGGAATCATCTCTAAAGAGCTAAGATTTAGTTGAGCTTTGAGAGCATCAGCACTTTGACACATGAGAGTTCACCAAAATGAGCTGCTTTGGTAGTTGACTTAGAGGGAAATTGCAGGATTTTTTTTCTGGCATAGACAGCTTCAAAAAGGACCAAATTTGCCTAATCCTGTTAATCCCTGCAGGCAAAACGTTGTGTATTCTCCCTTTCTGCTGGTGAAAACCTACAGTTTGCAAACCTTGCTATGACTCCACGTTGTATTCTCATTAATTACATCAGAGCAGTAGATGATTTCTTTCAGAGTGTCACAACTGGAGGGATCACAACTCAATATAATTAAATATTAGTCTAAATGGAAATGGCTTCAGGCCAGTTTTAGAAGAGCCACAAACCTGTACACAGGTGGAATCTTCATCCTGATAAAGAAAATCTAATAAAACTTAAATTTTCTTATTTTATTTTTTTCCTTTGCAGATTCCTTCACAGTTCTTCACTTTGGGCATCATTTTCTGCATATTTTTTTTTCCAGTAGCTGGCTTATTTTCAGTTATTGCTTCTGAAAGTGTCATCAGGTTATAAAAGTGCACGTGTCTCTATGTTTTCTTTTCTTCCATTCAGGTAGATATATCACTTTTATCATGGACCCCTTTCAGTATGTCTATGTCATCCGAAACAGCAAGCAACTTGAATTTCATGAATTTGCTGATAAAATGGCTTCCAAAACTTTTGACTACCCAGCCTTGTCAAAAGGAAAATTCCCTGATCTCAAGGAAAACCTGCACAGGATCTACCAGTATCTCCAAGGCAAGCCTCTGGATATCATTTCTGACCACATGATGAAAAATCTCCAGGATATATTTGAATGGAAATGCTCACAAGCAACAGATTGGGAAACAGAAAAAATGTACAAATTCTGCTGCTCTGTAATGTTTGAAGCCAGTTTTGTAACACTATATGGAAGAGTTCCTGCTGCAGATGGCCACAAAGTTATTAGTGAAATCAGAGACAAATTTATCAAGTTTGATGCCAGCTTTCCCTATTTAGCTGCAAACATACCAATTGAGTTGCTAGGAGCTACCAAGAAGGTTCGGAAGGAGCTTATACATCATTTTTTACTTCAGAACATGACAAAATGGCTGGGAGGGTCAAAAGTGGTCCAAGCCAGACAAGATATATTTGAGAAATATGAGCTGCTTGGAGATTATGACAAAGCAGGTAGGAAACTTATGAGTGATTGCTTGTCTAAAATAAAATAATTTACTATAGACCTTTGAAATAAAAAGGCAAAATGGCGACCTTGAAATTTTTTTATGTTCTTTCTAATTGGCTAATGATAAAATGTTTTACTCTGAAACAACCCTCTATGATAATTGATTTTTTTTTTTTGTGCTGAGGTGGTAAAACAAGATACTTAATGGTGATAATGAGAAAGATTATAACTGAGCTGCATTTCCTCCCCTTATTCCCCCCCCACCCCCCCCGACATTACATTTCAAACTATTCTCATTAAGCAGAAAATTAGACTTCAGAAGCCTATTGGTCCTCATTAGCATTCACTGATCCTTGGCTGGGTCTGTGTCCTAACATCTTTTAATTAGCACACTGCAAATCTAATCAGTGTAATAAACGCTATTAATCTTCCTTTTCACTTATTTTCTCCCAGCACATCATTTTGCCTTCCTGTGGGCCTCGGTGGGAAACACCATTCCAGCCACATTCTGGGCCATGTATTATCTGCTGAGGCACCCAGGAGCTCTGGCCACCGTGCGTGACGAGATTGACCATTTGCTGCAGGCAACAGGTCAAGAGAGAGGGCCCACGGATAACATCCACCTCACCAGAGAACAATTGGACAACCTGGTCTACCTGGGTAATTTGTTTGGCTCTGTTAGGAAGGGAGGGAAGAGGGGCTCTCCCAGCAAACGGGGTTTATCACTCATTTTCTGTTTACCGAGAAGGTGGAGGACACAGCTGCCTAATTGACATAATAACACCCATTTACATCAATTATAAATTATGTAGTTTATAGCTGTAGATACTCTCATTGCATGTAAACATTAAAGCCTAGCTAATTAACTATGCAAGGTATGCAAAAGGCTAAATCGAAGCTTTGCAATTATTTGGGGGGGGGGAAGAAAAAAAAATAGAAAAAGTGGATGCCTATTAAGTTGTTTGATTCTGAGCATCTGCCCAAGTGTTAATGCATTTCAAATACTTCTGTGTGGCACTGCCAAGAAAGACCCTTGTCTGAAATTAAAGTGGGGTGATGTATTGAAACTGCAAGGGGCATTTTTTTTTCACGGGCAGTTTCTCTCTCTTCAGTCAAAACGAAAATGCTTTCTGAAGTGGGTTTTGGGTGAGACATGCCTCCAGACAATAGATGGATAGATGGATAGATTGGATAGATAGATGGATAGATAGATGGATAGATAGATGGATAGATAGATGGATAGATAGATGGATAGATAGATGGATAGATAGATGGATAGATAGATGGATAGATAGATGGATAGATAGATGGATAGATAGATGGATAGATAGATGGATAGATAGATAGATAGATAGATAGATAGATAGATAGATAGATAGATAGATGGATAGATAGATGGATGGATGGATAGATGGATAGATGGATAGATAGATGGATGGATGGATAGATGGATAGATGGATAAGAAGGTGAAGCTTTGCAGAGTAGAAAGTGGTGTTGTCAGGTACCTTGAATCCAAGTAAGGAGAACATTCAGCTCTTTCAGTTCAGGATCAGGGCTTCAGGAGATCTGTGCCATTGGAATTTCTCTGATCCAGGAGCTGAAAGAGCCTTAAGGGCATCAGTTGATGGTTTCACTTCATCTGCAAGTGCCCAGGCACTGGCAAGGTAATTGCTAAAATTACCCCAAGGGAGGGGAGAGGCTGTAGCAAGTAGGAACCTAACCTGTAAGCATCTGAGTGTCTCCATAGGTAGTGTTAGTAGGGTGAATACTAACTTGAAGGTTCAATAATCCTCTCTTTACATATCAAAACCAGCTCCCTGTTGAAACTGAGCTCACATCTTGGTAGCTCATGGCCTGAATTGCTGTTCTACTCTTGAAGGAAGGTGTGTTAGCAGAGGGTGGTGGAGCAGTGCAGCCTCTGTGCCTGGTTTGGATCTGAGCAATAGCTGCTGTTCCCCAGGACCATCCAGGCTGGCATGTCTCAATAGTCTGTGCTCAAACTTGGGTTGCTTCTTGTAGTAAAAATATCAAATTGGCTTTGATCCAGTTGCTTTTTTTTAGAGCATTAATGTTAACCTTGCATAGTGTGAGTAGTAAGGTGGGTTTCATCTGCAATCATGGCTGTTTGGGTGCAGATTTATCTCTAAGCAATGGAGAAGGTTTTGGAAGTAGAGATGTTGGGTGACAAGGACACTTCTAAAGACTAACATGGCATTCTGAGCATTTAATGCACTTTTAAGGAACATGGGTAAAACTGCACATTAGAGGTTGCATCCACAAAAAAATAAATAAAAGGAAATTACTGAGCAGTGAGCTCAGGGGATAATTTATGTTGTAATTGGAGAGTGAGATGGGAAAGGCAAGGGGAAAAAAAAAAAGAAAAAGGGAAAAAAAAGGCACCCCAGTAGTGCAGGAATAAGGAAAATAAATGCACGTGCTTCACTAAAACCATCTGGTGCAAAATGGTACGAGCAGTTTAAAATATTAACTGTGTCATTCCTCTGCTGCTCCTTCAGATCTTGAAGTACCTTGGTAGCATTTGATTTATGAGTTGAGAGGGAAGTGCCACATCCTGCTTTGTAGTATCCTTGTAACACTTTTTCTTGCATTTTATAATCGCCTTAAACATAATGTGATATGACCAGCAGCTAGAACTCAATTCTTCTGGCACTGAAGTCGTAGAGGGCTGGATACTGTCCCATAAAATAAAAAAAATAGAGGAAAAAAAAAACCCCTGTACTATAAGAGAAAGTTCATGCTTCAGTGGAAAGGGATGTTTTGTTAATAACTGCATAGGAGGGACCAACTGGCATCACAGGAGGGCTCTGTGCCCCAGCACTGCCTCTGCCCTCCACCCAGCCTCCCAACACAGAGCTTTTCCTCTTCCCTGTGCCACCCCAGAGCGTAGGAAACTGGGATTTGGGTCCCTGCTCTCGAGTGAGGCAGACCAGGTGGGATTCTTGTACGTTCATCGCCTTGTCATCTCCTTCTCCTGTTTTAAGCACTCTGATTCTCCGTCCTCTTTTCGGCCCTACTGTAGCAAGAGCCTTTTTTTGGATTCTTCATGCTATGGAGAACAAGCAAGAATTGCTAAAAAGCCTTTCTTGGGAAGCAAAGTTGTTCTTGTGGTCAGATCCTTGGGGTCTAGGGAACAGCTTGGCCTGATTTGCTTCTAAATTCAAAGTACAGGTGCCTGATTTTTTAATTTCAATTATTAATAATTATTTTTTTTTTAAACACTAAGCTTTCAACCCCCAGCAAAACTGGCAAATTTTGGCCCTGGTTATGTTTTTCCAATGTGTTTTGGTTTTTTTTGGTGAGACTGGTGCCTTGGATCCGGTGGAAACAGGGAGGGTGAGGCCCAGAGACACTCGGCACGTGCTTCATGCCAGGAGGCTTTAGTCACTGCCATGGTTTGATACTGGTCTGTGGGTTCCTGCACTGGAGCATTCCTGTCTCGGGTCACTGCTGCATCCCAGATATTTCCCCTGAAGAGAGCACAGCTTGAGAAATCGTTTCGTACACGAGCAAGGGTCGGAGCCCAGGAGCAGCTGAGGCAGAGCCCGTGGTCAGAAGGCTCCTGCTAAGCAGTCAGATCAGTGCTTGGGCTGAGAGAGAGGAATCAATTTTCCTGGGGCGGGCTGGGCAGCACCATTTAGTTCTTAGGAAGATGCAAATGTACTTGCTTCAGATCATGGTTTGTCTTGGCACAGGGCTGTGCCTGTGGGTAAGTGACCCCCCATTGCATACTGCATACTCAATAGCTATTTCCCTACAATACACTCTAATAATTACAGGACCCTATTACCTGCTCTGCGTTAGGGTAAAATTAACAACCCATTATGCACAATAAGTTTGATAAAACATTTGCAGATAGAGATCACGTTTAATTAAAATGAACTTGCCTACGAAAGCCAAATGCACTCGCGATTCGCAATGACCTTTTATTACCTGCAGTCCCTTGTTTTGGCTGGATGATTGACAGCTTGCTGTTTGGCTACCATGTTGTATTTCAGCTGACAAGACTTTTCATTTTAACTCAATTTGCCTGCCTATCACAAGCTGGTGGCAGGCCAGGCTCAAGTCACCCAGCTTTGCCTCAGCAGCTTGCTCTATTTCTCATTAGTACGCATTTATTCAGTGGAAATTGGAAGACAAATGCTTGAAGGCATGTGAACTAAGTATAGCAAATTAGGGTTTAAAGACTGAATATTTATAAGTATATTGAAACAGTGTTGGGTTGTTTTTTTTAAATCAAAAAAATCAAAAAATCTAGAATGAATTGGAAGCTGAGTGCTAGCTTTAGTAGAAGAGAAACGAAGAGAGAAGTGGGAGGATTCTAAGAATAACAATACTATGGGAGATATCTCTCTTCCTCCCCCCCTCCCCTCTCTCTCTCTCTCTCTCTCTAGAAAATATGTAAAATCTCTCTGACAACACCTTATCAAACAACAGCCTGGCTTCTTTATGTAGCGCTCGCACAGTGAAGTTTAGCATCTCGTGTGTGTAAGAAGGAGGAGGGGGGGGTAAGCAAAGAAAAAAAAAAATGAGGGTCATGTTCATTTGCTGCTTGGTTATCCCTTGGTATGCTTTAAATTGCCTTGTTTGTTCGGCACAAGCACAGAAACAGATGTTGCTCTCCCGTGCTGGATAATTTACTGTACCTCACGGTGCAGAATGGAAGGGCCTCCCAAGCTCCCCAGCTGGTGTGTCAGCGGCGATGGCTGGTGTCTGCTGAACTATGACAACTGCAAGGAAAGGCTGCAGTTTTATTGTGCAGTTGTCACTCCTCTCAACGTGTAACTCTGGCGTTTGTGGAGAGCTGACTGTCTGGTTTGTTGGGTTTGTTGTTTTTTTTTTCATGTGAGCCTGCAAAGCCATCGAAGCTCCGCTCTCCTTTGTTGCTCATAATGTGACTCATTACTTTTGTCATCTAATGATTATCGGCATGATCGCTCAGAGCGAGCGCCAAGCTCGCCTATCCGCGCCGAGCTGGTACTGGAAGGTAAAACAGATTTGTCATTTAGGATCTGAGAGCTGAGCCACACTTTGAGCTCCATTATTGTGATTAACTCCTGCCTAAGATGTGCTGCCCGATTGTCATCCGGGATGCGGCGGCGGCCGGCGCGCTCCGGGAGGACATCCACCAACGCGACGTGACCGCGGCGCTCGGCCGCTTCAACCTGCTGCTTCACGGCGGCCTTTTCATCTTCATTCCTCTTTATTTTCTTCCTTTTCTCTTTCCCCCTCCCCTCCTTCCCACTTCCACATCCGATCGCCGCCGCCCTTCCCAAATGGAGTTCCCATCTCCGCGGGTCGGTTGGACCCCTTTTGTACCCCGGAAAGTTTTGTTGCCGGAGAGCTGCCAGTTGAAATCCATCGTGTCAGGTGCCTTGTGGCTATCTCCAGCAGAGGCCATCTTCTGGGACTGGGGTTCTGTGCTGGCTTCGTCACCAACAAGCCGATTTGACTCTGCCTGATTATAGTAACGAAGGCAGTCCAAAAGAATATGCACAGGCTCACTGTACGTCACATTGAATCACCGCGCCGGCCGCGCAGAGCTGACCGCAGCCTCATTTCTTTAGACAAATGCATGCTTAAGGAAAAACCTCCTGCAAGAAAGCATCCAGGGCCACTTTATTTGCTATGCATGCTGCAGCAGATTTAATTTTTAGTGAAAGAACGTTTGTTGTTATTATTATATTTATTTTTTTTTTCTCAGAGCCATCTACGCTGGGCAGCTACCGTCTCTAATAACCTAAGCTATTGGTGAACACTTAGAGGAGGCTTATTTGATACCACAGAACATAAACGGGGGCACAAATGGATTATTATGTGCAAATGAAACCCTATTTTAGGCTGTTTTTCACACTGGCGATTAGGAGGAATCAAGTCAGAGACAGCGGCGCCCATACACGCTGGTGGAAAAATAGTCAGTTTTGATTACAAAGTGAGAGATGCAGCCCCAGACAGGAGCTACATGCTGATATACATGCTATCAGAATGATTTATGCAAATTATGCATATTATTCCCAAAGGAATTCCTCCTCAAACTGCCAGGATAAATTGCCGGAAATTAGCCATAAAATCTGTCGTGCTAGGAGCAAAAGGTGAAGGCCACTGGGAAAGCAAAGGACATTCAGCTTCTGGAGCCTTCCAGGGTGTGATGGTAGAGACAGGAATCTTGCTTTCCCTAAACCTGAAAAGGACCGTGTTTTGTTTTCTCTTGGCCAATTAAAAATGTCTTTTTCTCTCTTAAAATCCCCGGGCAGACAATGAATTGCTTCCCCTTCACTCTGACCATCGTTTGGCAGCTGTAGAGCACCGAAAGGAAAATAAATCCATTTAAAAATCTGCAGAACAACTAGGGAATTAACAGGCAAAGTGATTTTCCCAATGTATAGTCCTGCCATGACACCCAGCAGCTTTCCAGAAGGCAAGTTAAGCAGCTCCGTGGACTCTTCCAACCTCCAGAAGAGATGTAAACGCTTAAGAGCGTTGTGTCCTCTGATTGCATTGGTCTCCTGGTGCCTGAATAATGACTGTCCACCCAGAGCTGTGGGCTGCCTGCAGCCGACAGGGATTCTCAGCACCATCAGTGAGAATCACATCTGGAGGCTCAAGCACCACGGCTCCCCCCGCCCCGCGGGGCTGTTTATTGCCTCCTCCTGGTTGCTTTTTATGTTTGTCCTTTGGGCTTGGGGGTTTGGTTGCTTTTTTTTCCCCCCCTTTAGCCTTGCCCTGCTAAACCTGTCGAGATGCAGCAGCCGTAGCCGTGTGTAACTTGCAGTCATCTCCCATATTTCTGATGGGTGTCCCCCCCTCTCTCCTCTCTGCTTTTGTTTCATGGCAGAGAGCGCCTTAAACGAGAGCTTACGGATGTGCTCGTCCTCCATGAACATTCGCATCAGCCAGGAGGATTTTGTGCTCAAGCTGGAAGGGAACCAAGAGGTTGGCTTGAGGAAAGGAGACTGGATAGCCCTTTACCCACAGATCTTGCACATGGACCCCGAGGTCTACGAAGATCCCGAGGTAAACGTTCAGCTGCTGCTGCTCTTCCTACTCCAGGCACATGGCAGCAACCCGAGCCTTTTGTGATCCCTGGGGTTGGTGGGTTGGGTTGGCTTTGGTTGTTTTTTTCCCCTTCTCTTGCTGTTCCCTCTTGTGGAACAAATCTTTCTACTTTCAGCCTTTTCTGGGGCCCTGTAGGTCAAAGGATTCATGGCCTGAAGAGAGAAATATGGTGATGAGCCTGCCCGCCACCAATTGCAAAGGGATTGACAATTGCACCTTGACTGCCATAAACTTGAGGCTAAATGTGGGTTTTGTTTGGCAGTGGATCATTTGATACCCAAGGAGGGCTGAATAATAGAAGGTGGTTTAACTAGCAAATAATGTGGGCCATTTAGCTAAGTGCCCCCAAAGCATCATTGACTCTCTGAAGCCCTGTAATAGCAGTGTCTTCTTCCAGCCTTATGCTTTTTCACCTCCCTTTGTAGGGATTCACCCCTTCTTGATCAATTAGTAGAGTGTTGTGAACTTGAGACAGCAAAGCTGTTGCTCTGCAGCGAAGCTCGGAGGGTAATTTGTGTCACCTCCTTGTATTTTTCTCTGACGCTCCAGTTAATGAATATCAAAGACTCAGAAATTAATCCACCCTGCCTCAGCCTTAATACGGCTTCACAAGTTCACCACCTGCATGCAAATTGAATAGTCCTGCTCTCTGCAAAGTTGCTGCCCCCAGGTTGCTGTCCCTGGCCCAGGGTGCCACAGAGGATGAGCCAGGGTGATGCTGAGGCTGTGAAATGCCTCCTCTGCTTGAGAGGCGAGATCTCCTCTGCTACCTGATCCATCCCTCACCCTCACGTTCCTAAACTGCCTCCCAGCCATGCCTGTTTCCATCCATTTGAGCCCAAGAAGAAGGGAACTGGATGTTTTTTACATATTTATAGAAAACCCATGTTAGAGGCATTGCTCACTGAGGTTCTCTCCCTCTGGGGCATTGATGAGGTTGCAGAGGAGAGATGGGATTCAAGTGCTGTGTTGCTGTGGGACAGCATCTGGCTGGGCATGAGCTCCACCAACCTCAATGAGAGGTGTGGAGCATGTTGGAGGTAGCAGGAGGAAAGTACAGTCCTTGGGATGAACACTGGAGCCATGGGAATGGAAATGACATCCAGGAGGGCTCTGTTGGCTCCAAAAATAGAGAGGAAGCCCACTGACAAAATTAAGGTTGAAAAAAAAATAATCCATATATTGGCAAATAGTTGATTAATATTTCTGTGCTTATGAAGTGACAAGTAGCAAATGAGCTTTTTCTCATGTGATTCTTAGCACTTTATTTTGGAGAACATTATTGATTTGTCAAAAGTCCATCTGTTTGTTTAGGTCCTAGACCAAAAGCATCAGTGTGGAAACTGATCCCCTCCCTTATCCAATAATTTGCAGGAATATATTACCATATTTCTATTGCCTGAGTATATCTGCTTAGTATCAGCTCAGCTCAGCTTTCACAGTACAGCTTTAGTTCATATATTTTATCTTTTTGATAGTGAATGAGCAATCCACACATTGCAGTACATTGATTTCAGCACATGGGCCCTCTCGAAAAGTGGGGAAATCACTGTTCTGTTTGGTTCTTAAAATATGCAGTGTGCTTTCAACAATAACTGCTGAGGATCAGATAGAGATGGAGGATGAATTTTTTTTGAAAGGTGCAGTCTTGAGCTTGTCATGTATTTAGGGAAAACTTTCCTGGGAAAAAAGGCAGCTTGACGAGATAATTTTGTAGCAGTGCTTTTCTCCTGGATGCAGAAATTGGGAGTTCAAGCTATCTTCTGTTTGGCACCATAAGTGTGAGCATGTATTGGTGACCTCTTTCTCCACTCATCAGAGCCTAAAGAACTGACTCAGTTTTCTCTGAAGTGGGTAAGTGAAACCCTAAATCATAACTCAGCTAATTATATTGCTCAGGAAAGAAACCCTGCAGAGAGGAAACCCTGCAGGAAACCCTACCTGGTGGCTTCCCAAACAAAGCTAAATCTGAGCTGTGACAGAGGGAGGCTTCCATCAATCACAGGAGATTGCTCAGTGCTCAGAATACTCCTAGCAGGCTGTCCACACAAAACTTCATTGTCAGTTCTTGCTCAGCATCTTCACCTTTTCCTTGCCACCAACCACTCTGTCTCCTCCAAGGAGACCTTGTGCATGACCACAAGTTCCTTTATTGTCAAAAACTAGTCTTTATTTAGCCAGCAAACCAGCTTTTAAGGAAACACTACCCAACCCAAGGGGCTTCAGCACACAAGCCTGAGTTTGATGTCACTCTCATTGGCTCCATTCCTGTCTCACACTTCTTTTCTGCTTTCCCAATCCCTTAGATGCCAAATTCATTATTATTGTTTTTGTTAAAAGAAATTACAGCTCTCAGATGGCTCTTAAGAGGACAAAGAAAGCATAAGGTTTGACCCATTGTTTCTTTGTGTTGGATACCACAGCTCTTAATTGCTCCAGACAGCAGGAGTGCACCTTGTGGAAATGTGCCAACAAAGTGAGGAGCTCTGGGTTGGGTTGAGTTGATTTTTTTAAGCTATTCCAGTTCATATTTAGCAGTGCTTTTTTTAGTCTGGTGGGTTTACATTTCAGGAAGTGAATCTTCTTTTTGGGGAAGAAGTGGTATTCTGGGCTTCCATTTGTTGGGGGGAAAAAAAATTGCATGTTTCCTTTTGGCACAAAAGAAATTCCATGCTGCCTTTTCAGGCTCTGTGAAAACCCCAGTTCAAAGAAACAGAAAAAGAGTTGCTTGGCAGTGCAAACACAACTGTAATGACCTTTATCTCCTCATGGAGCCCTCCTTTGGCACCACTGCCCCATGGCCCTCAGCACCACAGCTCCAGGGCTTGGAAACCCCTCCAGGGGTCACAGGGACTCCACCCCTGCCCTGGGCAGCCTGGGACAGCCCTGGAGGGGAAGAAATTGTTCCTCAGCTCCAACCTCAACCTCCCCTGGGGCAGCTTGAGGCTGGTTCCTCTTGTTCTTGGAGAATCAAGCTGTTCTACAGCACCCAGTTACATCCCTTCCCGGGCACCATGTTCCCTTCTCAGAGCCCCTGCCACTGTTTTCTCTCTGCAGCAAGACCTGCAGTGCCTGTTTGCAGAGCCCTTCCCGTGGTGGCTAGATCCAGATCTGTGCATTTCTCACTGTGGGGTGGGTTTTTTTTAATCAGTTGAGGTTGGTTTCTGTCTGACTGACTTGTTCCCAGCCAGCTCCAAATGGCTGCTGCTATAGCAGATGTATGCAAAGCAGGACAAATGCTAATGAGTGACCATAAGCAAGAAGTGTCTGTCATTTTTATTCAAAGCATGCAGGAGGATTTTGTAAGTGGTTAATTTGCCGTTGACTGAGTGAGGATGCCAGATCTCCTTCATTCAAAAACATGAATTATCTCTAAACAGGGATCCTGCTACGAGGCAGGAGTCAGAAAGACTCAGTTTGTGGAGCATGGGTTTGAGGTGCAACCTTCAAGCCCTCCTTGAAGCCACCCTCTTTGCACTGGCCAGTCACTGGTGGTTGCCCTGCTTTGCAGGCAGCATCTGAAGGTCAGATGTGGCAAATTAAGCAGCTCCCATCTCCAACTGAAAGGAAAATTGCCTGCAAAGCCTCGGGTCTCACTGACAAATAATCTGCACTGCTGGGTGCAAAAGAAGGATGGGGTTTTGCTCTGGATTGCACGACTGACGTGTTAATTTATCCCTAGGCAGAATCTGGCAGATTATCCTGATCCCTGATGTTTGGACCACACCAAGCACTTGTGATGCTTCACAAGAAAATGATCCTGCCACTGAGGTTGTCCCCACTGCAGAGTGGTCACAATTTAGGGACAGTCACTACAGGTCAGACACTAGGAGGTTGAGATGGGGATGTTGAAGGAGCTGGATGTAAATAGGACTAAGGTGAGTGGATCTGAGGAGTGTCCTTCCCAGGAGAGATAATGAAACTGGAGGGCACCAGCTCGAGAGGAGAAGCTGTCACCTCCTCCTCCTCCTCTCTCTTCTTCTGAGGGTTTCAGAAGCATTGCTGTGGTGCAGACACAGTGGTTGGATCTCACCCTCACCCTCCCTCTCCTCTTGCACTTCCAGGAGTACAAATTTGATCGATACATTGAGAATGGCAAGAAAAAAACCACCTTCTACAAGGGAGGGAGGAAACTGAAGTACTTCCTGATGCCCTTTGGCTCTGGGATCAGCATGTGTCCGGGGAGGTTCCTCGCCATGAACGAGATGAAGATGTTTCTTTTCCTCCTGTTGGCTCGTTTTGATGTGGAACTGGTGGAAAACAAAGCTGTCAGACTTGATAACAGCCGGATGGGCCTTGGCATCCTCCTGCCAGACGTGGATATTGCCTTTCGGTACAAGCTGAGGTCCTGAGGAGAGTGAGGGGCTGCCCATTGTGCCTTCTGCTCATCTCCACGTTCACTCTGTTTCATCACAGCTTTGTGGGGTTTTCTTTGGAAAGCATTTCCTTTTCCCTCTCTTGCTTTTTAAGGCTGGAGGTCGCTGGCAGATGCTGGGGCATCCAACCTCAGTTTGTCCTGCCTGAGTTGTAAGCGAGGTGAGGTGATGAGTTTGGCCAAGTAAGTAGCCCAACCTCCCTGCGAGGTGGACCCCCATGCTCTTGGCCATGAGTTGAGGAGGATTTTCAGGGAGGATGACATCAAGCTGACATCACCAGGCCACTTATATGGGATTATTTTAGTGATTTTTTTTTTTTTCTAACTTTTTATTTACTCTGTTCTCTCCATGGTCCTGAGTCTTAGCCCTTACCTGGGAGATGTGCTGGAAGCTGTGGGGGGTGATTTGCAAGAATAACTTACTGGGCACACGTTTCTGACTTCAGCTTTATGTACTGAGGGTCAGTGTTTTGCTTTTCTTCTTCTGTTGGTTTGGTTTGGGGTTTTTTTCTGGTGCAATAGAAGGAAATTAAAACCTAGGGTATTTTTCCTGCAGTCATGTAAAGTCAGTAGGGATGTTTTGTTTATTTTAAGAAGCTCTGGATCAAGCCTAAATTATCTAGTTTGGCTTTTAAGCCAAAAAGAAATATATATTCTTCAGGGAGAAAACACATGAGCCTGTCTGAAATGATTCTATCAGCTCAAAAATTACCTTCTGCTTGTCTCACTGTTCTCCTAGTAACACCTCTAAGTGCTTACTTTGACCATTTCTGGTGTTTATTTGTTTCCTAGAAAACAAAAAAGCAAAAGAAGAGGGCTTCAAGGGCAAGTGTGGTATCTAAAGTTACTTTTTAATAGTGCTTTATTGTGCCTCAGTTATGTGTAGGCAGAGTAGAAACAGACTACAAATTGGAGAATAAGCCCTTGTCTGGACTGAGCAGGTGAAAATTCTGGGCATCCAGAGGAGTTGTCTGTATCTGGCTGCCCAACCTGCTTCCCTGGGTGAGCAGCTCTTGTGTCAGAAGTTGGTTTTTTTTGAGATTTTCAGAGCCTGTCTCTTCCCAGCCATCACTGCAGAGCCTGGTGAGGATTCTCCTGGCTGGCTGGCCTCATTTAGCCGAGATGCTAATTGCAGTGGGACAGTAGCCATGTCTGTGGGCCTCTCCTTGTGTTCCCAACAATCCCATCTCTCTTTGGGATGTGCCAGCATAAAATCAGAACTGTGGCCATTCAGAATCAGAAGTTTTACTCCTCTCTGAAGCACTCGGTGGCCTGTGGCTGGAAAAGGCTGCACGTGTCCTAAGGATGAGACCTATTTGTGGTTCAGTTATTGATGTAAAGCACACACCCTATGTGAGCACCAGTGGAAAGGCTTCTGGAGATTGGCACAGCCACTTTCCAGACCCTCCAAAGAGAAAATGGTGGCTTTGTGAGGTATATTGGATAAACATTTTCATATATAACAGCAGTAATGTCTGCAGTGTTGGAACACACTTAAATTCAGTGGGCTTTGCAGCTGATGAAATGCTTTAACTTTGCTTCAGCATTTTAATCAGCAGCAAAAGCTGCTTATTTGCTTTGTGCTGCAGAAGAAAATCTGGTTTTATGGAGAGATTCTTGCACTCGAGTTGCTTACTGCTGTAGGTGCTCTGTAGGAGCTGTTCTGGACTCAGCCATAGCTCACAATCCAGTTTGGACTTACTGGGAGAGGAGATGTCAGTGTCATTACTGCATTGTCTGAGTTCCTTTAGTGCTTAACTGTAAGCTGCAAATCATCCCTCAGTTAAGATCAGTCTTTCTGGGGCACCCAACTTTGAAACAAACCTGCAAAAAAAATAACAGTAGCTATTTGTTTTAAATAGAAGGATTTATTTTGGGCTTTTTTGGGGGGCTTTTTTTTTCCCCTTTGGAATAACTGTCTTCTATTTTTAGGGTTTTGAATGAGGATAGCACGGGCTGCTGCCTGGCTCAGTCAGACAGAACAGGACAGTGCCAACAGTACCTGCAAATCGTGAGGAATTCAGATTAATTGCTGACTGGTTTGTGTAGTATCTACTTGGAAATGAAGAGAAGAAATAGATTGTCCTCAAAATAGCAAATGAAACCCCAAAGAGAAGGATCAGAACCTTTCCCAGGGGTTGTGGGAAGCCTTTGTGAAGCACCCAGAGGCCTGGATGAAGGCACCACCACCCAACCATGAGTTTAAGCTTCTGTGGCACCATGTTTCCTCCTCAGCAGCCTCAAGGTGCCTTTCCATTTCCCCTCCAGTTCTAGGAATGTGCCTTTCCATTTCCCCTCCAGTCCTAGGAGCACCAACAGGCCCCCAGCATCTCTACCTAACACATCCCAGCTGCAGAGGAGGTAAGTCTCCCCCCCACAGCAAGTCGTGGTGGCTGGAGCAGGACAGAGGAGATGTTAAGCCTTTCTGATGCACATAATATCTGAGGAGGTGACTTCCTGAGAGCTGGCAGCTGCTCTGACTGGGAGTGACTCATGGAACAGGGAGAGAAAGGCCCACGGTGTTGGGTTTTCCAGGTCAATAAGCCAGAGCAGCACAGGAGGATGAGGGTGGTGCCAGCTGGAGCCAAGGTGGCAGCAGCAAGCACCAGGGAGAGGATGTTTCATGACACAGGATCCAATACAGGTTTTAATGGCCTCCTGCAGGAGTCACCAGCTCTTACTGGGGCACCAAGAAGGCAAAACTATCCCAGCAGACCCAGCAGTGTTCAGGTGCCAGTGGTGCTTTGGGGGTGGGTAAGAAAGAGGCAGTGAGAGCTTGTGCTTTGGAGAACCATCAGATGATTTGGGTGGGGAGGGACCTTCCAAGCTCATCCAGTCCAACCCCTGCAAGGAGCAGGGGCATCTGCACCCAGAGCAGGGTGCTGAGCACCACCAAGCTCCCCTGGGATGGTGCCAGGGATGTGGCAGCCACCTCCTCTCCCTTGTCCCTCCTCTCCACTTCTGCCCAGCAGCACCCATGTCTCAGCAGGGGTGGGTGGGGTTGGCCAGGAGCAGCACGTGGGTGCCCCTCAGGTGTCTCTGCTGCTCTCAAGTGAAATGGTGCATTCACTGATCAGTTTGAGATGTGGCTCTGCTGGTCAGTACCAGCCTCCAACTGCAAGTTGTCATTGCCTGTGGCTATATTGATAATATCTTCTGCTGGTAAAAAAAAAAAACTAAAATAATATATTTTTCTCATCTAAAATAGGTTTATTAAGTCAGTATGGCCCTGCATAGCACCTGAGAAGAAAAGTGAATTAATCCTTAATTAATGTGAATGCTAAAATGTGATTATTTTTTTTTTTTAAATATTACTTTTATTCTTCTTTTAATTTCCAGGTTCTGTGCTCTCCATTTCCATGCTGTACCCTCAGTACTGCCATAAGCTGTTGTAAACTTTTCAAACCCTTCCATGATTTCCAGGCCCATCCTAATCTGTGTGTATCTCTTTCCAGTTGATACCTGCCCACCTCTGTCCTCATGTGCTAATAGACACCCACATTCTGCTGCATGTCACTGGGTTGGGCATTGCTGGTTTTATGGATCTCTCCTGGTCTGTTTATTTCCCTTGTTAGGGTTTGAAATGAGCTTCTCTTTCCTCACTGTTGAACTTCCTGCCCTTCAAAAGATGGTGGGTTCCTCTTAAACTGACATTTTGTATATAGATGAAGTTCTACTTTTAATAGTTAATTTCCCTCCTTAAGGCTCTTAGATGAGATGAGGTCTGTTGTGAATTTCTGAGCAAGAAAATGGAAACTCCCTTATTTTAGTAATCTAACATTTTAAGTGAATTTTGTATTTCAAGGATACAATAAAAATGAATATATCTATTTTAATATTGAATGACTGTCCATGGTATTTTTTTTTCCCAGCTTACATTTACACTTTTCTCCCACATTCACAACTATTGCTTTGATTTTTAAATGATTTCTTCAGCAGACTGCATTTTTCTGTTACTTCATCTTGAGATTTCTCTAAGGAAAGGAGCAGCTTTTAATTCAGCACTGGCACGGAGCAGCTCCTTTGAATTTAGGGAACGATCAACTCAGCTCTACCCCCATTCAGCTGAATCCAGATCTTCTCAGATGAGAAGGGAAGAAAAAAAACCCTGGTATTTCTGATATTCTTGGGATGTTATTGAGAATTAGTGTAGAGCTCTGCAATCCACTAGTGATTCCCAAACACAGCTCCTGGGCTTTTCCTTCTGCACGGTATGGGATGCACTTCCCGGCGTGAAATCCTCTGTCCTCTCACATCACTCAGTTCACCAGGGAAAAGGGATGAAAATGGTTCCAGTAACCAGTGCTGCACCAGCACAGCTCAGCTCAGCTCTCCTGGGCATCCCTGCAGCTACCCAGTTCTCCAAGGAGCTATTTAAGCTGAAGGTTGTACCCTAAAGACATCGGTGTTTCTTCGGTCCTTCGTGCAGAAATGCTTGTCAGGGAAGGGCTGGGGGGGCTGTTGGAAGATCCATCCTAGAGGAGACAGACCTGGAGCATCTTTCTGGGTTGGAGAAAAACGGGTTTGTAACTGTGCAATTGCTTTTTTTTTGCTCCAGATCCTGTTAGAAGTGGAGTTGAGAAAGAAAAAGTGGAGTCGGTTGGGGTTTCTTGGGCATGTTTCTGAGTGAGGTTTTCATGGTGCTCTGAAAGATCCCTTGGGACGGGGATAGTGTTGATAAAACCTCCTTACACTCTATATTATAATACTTGTTTTGGCCTTAGGTGCTGTCTCAATTATACTTGTATTGCACTGTATAATGAAATTATTAAGATATGTCAATTTATTCACAACATCCATCTACCTAATTCATATGAAAAGAGCTATTTTAAGTGTCAGACCAGAGAAAGTCAAATATTTTCCTGCCTATTACCTGTGTACCCTGGCTGGTCATGTCCCAACACCCAAAACACAGGAGAAAAATAATCTCATTGCAAAGACACCCCTTCAAAACATTTAGGAAAGCATTCTGAAGTTATTGTCTATGTTTGTAAGTGGTAAGCAGGAAGAAATTGTCTAGAAGCATATAAAAAAAATTAGTAAATGTCCTTTTTCACTAGAAAGCAAATTAATGGGGGTTTTATCCTGATGTAAACCAGTGCTGGGGATACATACCCTGGGCTTGCCAGGGATTCCAGGTACAGAGGGGGTGTCAAAACATTTGTAGGAGCAGGAAAGTGCTGCTCTTCTAAACTCTTTACAGCAAAATAAAGAACCCAAAGAAGCCTGAGCTTCAGCTAGGAGCCTGGCAGGATTCTGGCTTGTTACAGATTTTCTTAAACCGGTTTTGACACTGACATAAAATATATTTATTTATCTTTTTTCCCCCTCCCAAACAGCAGCAAAGTATAAAAGTCAAGGCTGTGGCTACGGGGAGAGGAGAAGATGGTGAGTGAACTGAACCCCTGGGATGACTTCTGACTCCATCCCTAGCAGCTCATCTTCCCAGCTACCTTTCTCCCCGGTAGTTCAGCCTCTAACCCCCCACAGGCAGCGAGTCTCTCCCTGTCTCTTTCCCAGCTCGAAGCGGTTCTTGTCTCCGCGTCTTTTCTC
Organism: Ceyx cyanopectus; assembly: GCA_013401355.1. Classification (NCBI taxonomy): domain Eukaryota; kingdom Metazoa; phylum Chordata; class Aves; order Coraciiformes; family Alcedinidae; genus Ceyx; species Ceyx cyanopectus. The sequence goes on from VYZU01010216.1 coordinate 75,831, forward strand.
GGCTGCCTTTGAAAAGCCACGGGCTGCTTCCCGCAGCATCCCGCCAACCCCGCACCGCAGGTGGCCGCGGCGGAGGGAGGGAGAAGCAGCCGCCCCGCAAAGGAACCTGATAAAGGGATGGGGATTCATTGAGCTGGGGGCTGGATGAAGGGATTGCAGCGGGGTGGGGTGACCGGTCCCGCGGCGGGATGCCGGGGGAGTCCCCGCACACCCACCCGCACCCCGCCGGGCTCCCGGCACCTCCTGGAGCTCCCGATCTCCAAAAAAAACCCATGGGAAAGTGATGGTATGGGGTAAGGACAGAGTCCTGCCGCCCCTCCCGGGATGCAACCCGCTCTTCCAGGGATGCTGGAGCGGGAGAGCCGAGGAAAAAGCGGGGCTGGGTGTTAGGTGAGTTTGGAGAGCATCGGCTGGCGGAGAGGAGGTTTCTCCTCTGGAAAGGCGATTGTTTGCCCCCTAATCCTCAATTACGAGGATTTAAAAATAGTATTAGAGGGGCAATCTGTTCTGCAACTTCTCGGAAGAAATAATTGTTGATTTAGATAAGCGCTGATCCCTTCGGTGTTTGATGAAGACGTTAATTTATGGCCGTCTAGCAGTTTATGGCTGTCATTAGATTTCCAGCTTTGTCTCTGTTCGAAATGTATCTTTTCTTTTTTTATTATTTTTTTTTTTTACATTTTAATCCGAGACAATTACGGAGGAAAACGGTTACGTTTGATCTAAAATGCATCATTTTCCTATAGCATTTCAAATTATTCACAGATCATAGTTCTTCTATGCGCATATATGAATTTAAAAATACAGCAGTAAAGTGCTTGAAACAGACCATAAATTTGCTTCGTATTTTATTACACGTCTCTGAATCAGGTTGAGAGGACAAGGGCAACTAGGGGCTTGGGGAAGGATTTAACCCTTTCCCGAGGTTGGAGAACCAGCTAAACCGGATTAAATCCCCCCGCGTCCGGAGCGCTTCGGGGGGGGGGGGGGGGGG
>VYZU01010216.1:83832-99806 GCA_013401355.1 Ceyx cyanopectus
CCTTGTTTCCCTGGGAGGCGGATGGTCCCCAAGCCCCTCTCGCCCCCCCGCTTTCCAGCAAATGTGGATATTTCCCCCCCCTCCCCCCTTCTCCTCCTCCTCCTTCCCCCCTTAGCCCTTTTCGAGTAGCAGATTGCCGCTTTCGAGTGAGTATCCCCCGTGTCCCTATAAAAAAGATAAAGCCCCATCAGTTACCTCGAAAATGAACTGATCTGGGGAGGAGGAAAGACGGGGTGGGGAAGGATAAACCTCACCAAACTTATTGATATTATTATTATTATTATTATTATTATTATTATTATTATTATTATTATTATTATTATTATTATTATTATTATTATTATTATTATCAAACTCTTTTCCAGCTCCATCCCCAGCTCCGCTACCCAGCGCTGGGATTCCGCCGCCGGTGTCCGGGCGAGAGCGGCCCCGGTTCCCCGGTTCCCTTCTCTCCTCCCGGGGCTTCTGCTCGGAGTCGAGCACAGGTTTTTCCCGGGAGCTGAAGTGGCAAAACCCGAGGTTTGGTCTGAATTTTGTCGGGGCGAGCAACTCTGTCTCCTTTCCCTATTAGCGCTCAGAGTATTTAGTGGCGGGTTTTCATTCTTATGACATCAGTAAAAACAATATTTCCCAACACTTCCAGTAAATCATTCTTATGTGGCAGAATTACCGAAGGCTATGAAATTTTTTGGTTTCTCTGGTTTCATTAAAAACCTTTTAATTGTGTCTTTCGGAGTTGGCCCCAGGTGTTGGGCTCTTTTCATTACATTTTGCTCTAATGTGATGAAATTCTAATTCTCTCCTTACCATATGGTTAAATTTCCCCACTGAGAATTAGTTGAAAAAGGAGAAATAATCTATTAATCTCTGTAATAGATTCACAAATGAGGTTTGCCACAGAACCTGTTTTTGAATGGTAATATCAGAACAGTTGGGTGCCTTGTTTCGGGAAAGAAAGGACCAGGCGACAACAGAAAACGTTTGAATTTTCACCTGGAAAGAATGAAAAGAAGCCAAGCTGCAGATTTCAGAGTAATTGACTGAGATTTCATCCAGCGAGGACACGACTACAATGCAGCCCTTCCTCAGCTCGTGTCTCGGGATCAGAGGCGAACATAGAAGCCGAGCCCTCCGAAAAGAGGGGGGGTCCTCGCCCCTCGCTCTCCCCCCTCCACCCCCTCCAGCCCCGTTTGGCTGCTGCGCTGCTCCCTGGTCGCCGTCCAAGAGCACACTGGCACCGAGCTCCCCTCCCCCTTTCCGAGGGATGCCACCGTTAACCTCCATCATTATTAATCCGAAGGCATTTTGGGGTTTATTGTTTTCCAATTAGCAACTTCATATTTTTATTTTTTTTTCCCCTGGGATCATAAACAAAGGGCCTTATCATCGCAATAGGGGTTTAAAAATTTTTTTATTTATGATTATTAAATCTGTATAATATCCAACTTGTAAAACTCCTCTGGTCACTTAAGGACGATGGATGCTGTTATTAGATTTGATGGTTTGGAGGAACTTTTCACCTCTCGCAGATTATTTCCTACAAGGAGGAGAAGTCTTCCTCATCTTCCTCATCTTCCTCATCTTCCTCATCTTCCTCATCTTCCTCATCTCCCCCGATGATCTGGGGGTTCACCAGTGCCGCTTTCTCCTGCTCCATCCCTTTTATTCTTTTTGTTCCCCTGCAGTTTTGGGGCCGGTTCCCTCTCCCGATCCGCGGGGCCGGGTACCCCGAGCAGTGGCGGGTGCGGCCGGGCCGTCGGGGCTGGGGCAGCGGAGGATGCGATGGGGGGTTGTGTGTAAACGGGGTCACCGCGGCGACCTCCGGGGGGATCCCGGCCACCTCCTCGGATGCTTTTGCTCAGATTTGCGTCCTGCGCTTGTAATTTCTCTCTCTTTAAGCTTTCTGCTCGTCCCTGTCCGCCCGCCAGCCTGCCTGCCGCTGATCTGCGTGTCCCTGCTCTGCCTGTCCCTTCATCCAGCATCGTTTTTTCTTTCTTTTTTCTTCATCTTTTCCTTTCCCTTTCTTTCTGGGTCTTCACCCTTTCCATTCCCTGTCTTTCTGGGTCTCCTGTTTCTCGAGACCCAGACGATGCTCTCATCTCTGACTTGCCGTGCTTTAATGATGCCAACTTTCTTCCCAACTTTAGCTGGTGGGAAGAGAAAGGTGGAGGAGACTCCCCCGGCCCCGCTTGTTGCGATCTGTCTCCCTCACCCCCCTTCCAGAAAAAAAAAAGTGGCTGTTTAACAGTCTACGGGAACTTTAGTTTGGAAGCAGGCAGAAGAATTTATAGAAGCTTTAAATGCGGGGCTTATAAAACTACCGAGGAACGGTCTTTGAGGTTTATGCACTCGTAAACTTTTGCTGATTGCTTCTGGGAAGTTGTCAGACATTTAACACTGCGTTTATCTTACAGCGCAATGAAAACACATCTGCCCAGCGTCTCGTTACCTGCTTTAATTGTCCCGCAACCCTCTCCGCCACCGGCTCCGCTCCGTTTGGGTCATTCTGCCTGGAAACGAGCATCCCCGCAGCCGAGCTGCGGAAGGGCCGCTCCGGAGCATCACCCCGGGCAGCATCCCCTGGGAGCAGCCGGGGGTGGGAGGCAGGGGCAGAGGGGGGACACGGAGCCTGGAGGCTCCCAGAATACAGATCAGAGAGGGCACTGCGGCGATTGCTGGGGTTTTTTTTCCACGGCGTCTTTTGCAAGATGTACTGGAGAATCAGTTGGTTCTGCTGCTCACCTGGAGAGAAAAGTTAAAAGCCCCTTCCCGAGCCCCAGGGCGGGGCTTCTCGTTTGCTTGAAAAGGCTCCAGCTTCTCCCAATTTTCCCCTGAAGGCCCCCAGGAGCTGGATGCTGGCGAGGCAGGTTTGGAACAGACGGAAAAGCAACTTCTCTCCGCCTGCTCCGCAAGGTGAGGGCTTTGGGATTCTCCCCAAAACTCCTGGTCCTTCATCCCGCGGCTCAGCCCCGAGTCCCTTCCCACCCCCAGGAGGGCAGAGCTGGGCACCGAGCTCCCCGCACAAGAAGCCCCAGCTTGCAGGGATTGCCCGGATAAGTGTTGGAGGGGTTCGCTGCCGCTGGTTCTCTGGTGCTCTCACTCTTAGGGAAACTTTATTTAAGTTCAGGGTGAAGAAAAGGAAGCAAAAAGAAATAAAATGATGCCTTGATTGTATTAATTCACTCCTGGTGCAAACCTCCTCGGAGGTGTTTGTCAGAGGCCAGTGAATTCCAAGTTTGGGAAGTGTTTCCAGCAGTGAATAAGGGTCCAGCAGCCCACCCGGGGGCTCGGAGAGGAGAAGGGGGACGTGACTCTCAGCCCCTGGGATGCCCGGAGCTGCATCCCGCTCCCTGGCACTGGGATAACCGGATCCCTCGGCTCGGCTCCTGGAGAAGGGACCGCTGGAGATGGGAAAGAAAAGTCTGGATGGCTGTAGAGGGATGAAGAGCACCTGAGGGTCCTCGCTAAGACCGACCAGGTGGCCGGTGGGTCCCCTCCGGGATCTACGGGGAAAAGCCCAGGGACCAACCGGTCACCCAGCCACGGTCTCGGTGTCTCCCGATCCAAAATCCACAGCACCATCTCCTGGGCAGCGGGAACAATGCACGGCCCGCTCGGGAAGCTCATGGATGGGAAGGACCGAAGGTCTGCTGGGCTGCAGACGTAGAAAATTATATGGAAGTGAGAAAAAAATCCGTGGGAATTTATTCCTTCTTTGTCACTTTCTATTTTCCCTCCTTTCTCCTTCTTTTCTCTCTCTCATTCCTTTTTTTCCTTCCTCCAGAAAAGTCCTTTTAGACTCTCCAAGCTTGTTCCCCATGTGTGGACATTTCTGCTTTGGCCAAACCAGGCTCCTGGATTGACCAATATGCCATTTATGCTTATTTATCGACTTCATCCTGATTTCTGCCTCATGAAAAACTATCAGCTCCCCTCTTGTCTCCAGCTCTCAGAGCAGATCCTCATTTTCTCTGCTCCTTTCAAACATCCCCCAGCAAATGTCTGGGTGGGTCTGGGCAGGAGCAGAGGGCAGAGCTCTGACCCTGCACAATTGCTATTTACTCCCTGACCAGTTTTCATTCTCACACTTGTCAATTGAATAGAAAATTTCGGTTTATAGTGGAAACTTTCCACTGAAAGGAAAGTGGCACTGAGTAACTTGTCTGGCCAGGCCAGAGATGTTCACTTGCAGCTAATATTTCATCACCAAACAGCTTCTACAGGCCTTTCCTTTCCCTTCCATGCTTCTTGAACTCTTTCCAGCTCACCTTTATTGGCACTGAAAGTCCTTAAATCTGCAAGCAGTAGTCACAGTGCTATCTCATCAGTATTGTACACTGGGAGAGGCATCTATCACTTCCCAGGTACCTGACACGATGCCTCTGTGTTACAAGCCCCAAAATTACATTGGATTTTTATTTTATTTTTTTTTTGGCCATACTGCTAGACCCTGTGTAATTTACTGAAGCCCATACATCCCAATCTATATGTTAGTAGGCACGTATATTACACCTACTGTATTCCCTTCAGACGTGGCTTTGCAATTATAGGAAGAAAAAAAATGCTTGTGTGTGCCTTTCTCCCCTTCTTTATAAATCCACTCTGTTTAGTGGATCCATTCTCCCCTAAGCACTCGGGATTTTTACCTTTTCATATTTTTCCTGCTGTATTGCTGCAGCCTGAAGCTCAGTTTAGCAGCTGGTGGGTGACAGGTTCCCTCTTTCTTGTCCCCTGGTATTTTTAAAGGGCAGTAGCACTCTCCCCTTTCTTTTCAGGCCTCTTGGAGCTCCCTAATTCTTCAGCACACTTGGAAATAATTGTCAGGAGTTTGGATAAATTCATTAGGTAATTCCCTCCCCTCCCAGTGCTGCACATCACGGAGCTATGCTCAGTTCCACATACTTAGTTTTCTCCCCTTCAACCTTCCTTAGGACATCTCTCAATAATTCCAACCACAAGGTGATTTTTCTTAATTGTACTTAATTTTTCTTTAAAAAAGCGCAGTTCAATGCTTTTGCTATTTTAGAATCGTTGCTCCTTTTGTTCCCTTTTTTGTTGAATAACAAACCCCTTTTATATTCCCAGAAATTCCCTGCTTCCCCTTGCAATTAAAAAGCATCTAGAATCTGTGCACATCTAAGTAGTTGCTGCGCTGCAAAACAGAGTCACGAGTGCTAGCAGTGCTGTTATCCTCTATAAATAAGGCAATTTTATATGTTTAATAACTTAACTTTGGCATAAAATATAAAAAGGTGTTGAAATGCAGTTCGGTAAGAGTCAAAATCCAGATATTTAACAGGGAAAAACTAATTGTGTTCTCACATTCCTCCTATATCTCAACTGTTTTCAAATCAAAATATAAGCCCATTTCCCATTGCATCCCTTTGGTTGCTATGATAAGTAACAAGGAAGAACAAAGAATTTCCTTCCTGCAGCACTTTGCTAAATTCATAGTTTAATCTTTTGGTAGACGATGTTTTTCAACCACACTCAGATGTCTGATTGTCAGCTTTATGTCTAGAGAAGTATTCCCAGCAATTCAGGTACAGTAAAGTGTCTACCTCTAGCAAGCCTCTCTGTACTATATAACTTTTATAGTCATTATAAAAAGTAATTTATTGAAAAAACTTAAACCTTTTCCAACTCAACTGACTTTTGATTTAAAGGTGTGTGCTCCTGGTTATGGTAATCAGGTGTGGTAGGTGCTTTTTTTTTTTCAGAATTAGGTTTGCTGTTTATGTCACAAAGTTCAGAAGCTCTGAGAGCAACACCCTCTAAAACAGCCCCTAAAACATCCCATGCTCACAGAAACAGAGAGAGCAGCTCATGTTTCACTGTTACAGTGCCTGGAATTGCCCATAATGCAGGGCAGGAGAACTTTCCCCTTTTTTAAATCACTTTTTTTCTCCTGGGTATTATTTTTGTTTGCATTCACTGGAGTACAATGCAGTGATTCTGGCTACAGGCTGGGGAAATGGCATGAAATGAAAATGTTTGGGTTTTTTTGTCTCTTTCTGTTCTTCTTCTCTTCTCTTCTCTTCTCTTCTCTTCTCTCCCTTGCTTTTTTCTCTCCCTTCTCCCCTTTTTTTCCCTTTCCCTTCTCCCTTTTTTTCCCTCTTTTCCCTTCTCCCCTTTTTTCCTTTCCTTCTCAGTCTTTCTCTTCTTTATCTCTTTCTCTTACTTACTTCCCTTGCACACCATGTGGCCTCTCTCCCTTTTGAAAGCAGCAGGATCTTTAAGGAGAACCTCAGTATTTCTCTGCATTACTCTGGCAGCTCAGTCCTGAGTCCAAACCCAGCACCAGCAGCTGCCAGAGCTCAGCAGAACCACTGCAGGGTGGGAACAGAGTCCGAACGCCACCCGTGGACAAACTCCCACGCTCAGTTTTGTGAGGAACTTTGCCTTTTGGAGTATTCTGCCTGTACGTTTCCCCAGCCCAGGTATTGCAAAGCTTACACCCAACTTCCCTTCTGAGGGTAAGACAGAGTGACCAGCGAATGCTTGAGGGCTGACAAAAGCTTTTAGCGGCCTTAGTCCCATCTTAGGCTGTCACAGAGACTTACTGATGTTTCCTTTGCAAGGGTTATTTGATTATTTCAGGAGAGGACTGCTGGAGGGAAGGGGGCTCCATGCACCTGCAGGCTGAATCCACCGAGGTGCCAGTCATCGTTGAAGAGGCAAGTTTGCACCGAGGGCTGAACATATTTCAAACTGATTTACTTCATTATTGTCCCATTTCTCTCTCCGACCATCCGCTTGGACAATGATTTGATTTATCTGAGTTTAAATGTGCATGAAAACAAGTGATGTGGCTGGAGGCGAGTCTAGGTGTGTCTGAGCTGCAGGAGCACCTGGGGACTTCTGAGCTCAGGCACTGTCAGGGAAAAGGCAGAGACACTTGTTCATCCCCCTGGCCTTATAAATAGAGTTATGGAACCATTTAGGTTTGAAAATAACTTCAAAAGAATTGATTTTAATCATTCCCCCAGCACTGCTAGGGTACCACTGCCCCATGTCTCTCAGCTCCATGGCTTGGAAACCCCTCCAGGGATCACAGGGACTCCACCCCTGCCCTGAGCAGTCTTTGTGGGGAAGAAATTATTCCTAATAAATAATAAACCTAAACTAGAAAGCCTAACTGGCACAACAGTGCTTGTTCAACTGGTGCCACTGGTTGGATTCAGTGGCACTGGTGCAAACCCAAGGGAAGACTGGGATGGGTGAGTTGCCTGGGGGGAACCACATCAGAATCTGTCTCTAAACCACTTTATTTTTGATTCTTAAAATACTAAATTCCCTGAGCCTTTCCATTAATCTTTGCTGGAAGTAAAAAAGAAAGGTATTAGCATAGGGTAGGCAGAACAGCTTCTTTCCAAAAATTATTGTCAGTTGAAGGAAGGGGCCTGGACAGGCAGGATTTTATTTTGCAATATTCACAATATTTATTTCACAATTTCACAGGATTTTATTTCAGTTTGTATTGTGATTCTTGAGGAGTTAGAGAAAAAGGTTTGTCCAAAAAAAAACCAAACAACAAACCAAACAACTAAATCTGGGCATTGAAAAATCCATGAGAAAAGTGAAAGGGATTTTATAATGGCTGCAAAAAAACTTGAGTGTTCAAGCACTGTTAAGGATTATTATAATGTATTCAAAACATACAGATCAATTAATGCAAAAAGATGTTAATAAGCATCCCCTTAGGTGACAATGCTGGTGCAGGGAGGATTTATCCCTTCAGATCAAGCTCAACATAGATCACTCACTGAGGTGTTTGGGAAACCTCACCTCCCTCCCCATTCTCACATCCCTGAGACAGCTTCAGTGTGACTAAAGATGAGTTTTTTTGCTATTTCAGGTCATTTCTGCTGCTCTGGCTGGAGCAGCAGGCCCAGTTTAGAGGCACAGTTGCATGGATGTGGGGTTAGTGGTTCACAGTAAAGTGCAGACTCAGGTGAGTACCCTTCAGTTCCCATTTTCTCCAGTCCATTTGTTGGGAGCTAACGCTGAAATAACAACATGCCCACTGGAAAAACCAACCAACAGGCCACACAGTTTAGCATTTCTGTGACAGAACAGTGCCAATGAAACAGGGGGAACGTGACCTTAGGTTTTACTTGTGACAACAACACAACAAATGGGTTGCAAACCAAGAGAGACTGCTGCTTGTAAAAACCAAAAGGAGGAGATAAGGTGAAACTGGAACTCTCCAGGAGCTGCCATGGCTTGATAGGAACAGTCTGTGGATCCGTGAGGATATTGGTTGTGTCATGAGAGGGAGCCTGGTGGTCGTGGGAGGTTGTAACTCCAGATGGACACACGCTCTGCCAAGAGGAGAGCAGACAAGAGGCATTAAGTCAATTGTTTTGCACAAGACCTTTTCAGGCAACAACCAGCAGGTAGAGTTGACCAAGTCCCAAAATATCCCAGGAAAAGGCTGTGGCAGGGCAGACCCAGAGCTCCCAATGGCAAATAACTAATTCAGCATCGATTCTGTTAATTAATAGTTGATTTATGAATACTTGCAGGTTTTTTGCTGTGCTGACAGTGGGAAGGTGCTGAGGCTGGTGGTGGTGTGTGCTTGCTCTGGGAAAGGCAGGGGAAATGTGCCATGAGATGGTGCTGGCTGCTGGAAAGGACCACAGGGTTGTGATCCTGCCGTGCTGCACCCACCCGCTCGCATGGAACAGACCTTTGCCTGACTCCTTGGCTCTTCCTGAGCCTAAGCAGCAGCTGCTCTCCTCTTTTTTTGGGCCAAAGTCAGATGCTGAAGCATAAAACTTGTGGCTTCCAGTGCCATGGAGGGTGTGTGCAGTCCGGAACTGGTGTGAGCAGCTTTTGTGTGCACACGACAGGTTAGAGGAGGGTGGGAGAGTCGTGGAGATTATGGTTAAAAGATCCCAAATCCCTGCACTGGACTCACTCCAGTAATTCCATCTCACTCTTATACTGGGGAGCCCAGACCTGGGCACATTTCCCCACACACCTCTCACCAGTGCTGAGAAAGATCACTTTATATGCAGATTTTATTGGTGTTTAAGCCAAAGCAGAATTTCCTTAAAATCAACTTGACTTTTTTTATTTTCCAGATCATAAAATGCATTTTGCAGATGAGAGATTAAAAAAACCCCAAACCCATTTTCCTATCTAGAATATTTTATGCAGAAAAAAGAATAATTTTGGAATTCTCTTCAAATCAGCCCAGGGGTGTTGGCCAGCTGAAGTGTAGCTGAACATCTTGCTATTCCAAATTAAATTAATCCCATACCTTTGTTACTTTAGAAGATACCTGCTGTCAGAGGTGGTGGACAGTGTGTTCACTGCCCTGAATATCACAGGGCAGTGGAGGGATCATCTTGCTTCAGAAATCCTCCTCACCTCAAGGTCACTACATGTGATTTCTTGCAGTAAATGCCTGGCACCCCTTGGCAGGTGGACTTAGCAGGCAGGGTGGACTGGCCACCTCATTTTGGATGGAGAAGAGTTTGGGCACGTAGATGCCAACTGTGCTATTCCATTTGCTCTCAAGCCCATCAAATGGCCACGATTTATTTTATTTACTGGCACAGATGTAGCACATCTGACACTAGTAAAATTGTATTATTGCCCAGTTCTCTCATGTTATTGTGGTCAAGCTCTGTATAGGTCTCTGAAGAAAATAATCTCGTGTCTTTTAGGTCAAGCAGAGGTCTTTCCATAGATTTTTGGATAATTCTTATAATATTTTTAGTAGTAGTGATTCTGCATGGGGCCAAATATCACTTCTACAAGTAGGGAAAGTAAAAGGGAAAGATTCTTTTTTTTTTTTTGGTGTGTTTTTTTAAATTATTTTTTGAAAGTGAAAGTGAATTGCATGAGTCCTCCCCAGGTCATTCTGAGCTAGCCTGTGAAAGAGTGGTGTGCAGTTTTTTGTGGTCTTAATTCACATCAAATGCACCTGAAGTCAAGTTTGTGAGTCTCCAACCAAAGGTCCTGTGCTTTGCTTATTTATTAAGACTCTGTCAGGATACTTGCACTGCAAAGGCCTGAACTGTGTGTGCTGTATGAATAAACAACGTTTCTCTCTTAAAAATCTGGCAATCTCACACTTTTAAAAAGCACCACAGTTATTTCAGATATAAATTATTTGTATTAAAATATTAGAAGCTGAAAAAACCCCTGAGGAATCTATATATTCACTAAGCAGGGGTCATTCCAGTGCCTCGGAGAGATACAGATTTTATAGCCATACATAAACAATTACAACCTGCAGCAGGGGTTAGAGAAACACACCAAACGAGGGAGAGACTCTGTTAAACTGGCAAAAACCTGTAAAATTAAACCTTGCTATAAACCTCATTCAGACCACTGTCCTTGCTTTGAAAACTTGAGGTTCCTCCGGGTTCATGGGCTTAATTTTCATCCCTTTTATTTCCTTTTTTGGAAGTGAACAGTTGACAGTCTGCTTTATATGCAGCATGCATAGCACATAAATAGCATTCAAATTAAATTCTACACCAGCTGTACATACCCCATACATGTGGTTCGAGACTGTTGCTGACTGCAAATGGTGCATATTTTGATTTTCAGTTGATATCTAAAACTGTGAATTATCTTCTGAATATGTAGTGTTTTGCTTTCGATCCCTAGATTACATTTATATCAAGCAAAATAAATACAACTGTCTGATAATCACAGCCTGGCTTTCTTCAACTTAGGTAAAGCTTTGTTTCTGGGCAGGGTGACCCCACATCTCCTTGTCCTCGAGGCCACGGTCCCATTTCAGCTCTAAAAGGGAGGTTTGAAAGGAAAAACAGCCATGAAGGAGGAAACCCAGTGTGTTTCTACACCCAATTCACCTGAAGAATCTTGAACGTGGGGATGTTTTACTCCTGCAAAGTCCCCAAGTGCCTTTCATCACATCAGGTTTGGTACTTGGCTATTGGCTGCTCCAGCTATGTCCACGCCGAGTGACATTTATATAACCTTGGCTCCCAGAAACCTGGTCCAGCAACCACTGGGCCCATACAAAACCTGAGAGGGTTTTTTTTTTGGATGTGGCCTGTATCTGGTTCTTCCAATATCCTGGTCAGGAATCTGGCTGGGAGCCACAGGAGGGAGGAGAAGCAGCCAGATGGCACCAGTCCGCTGTTGCTTTGGCATTTTTTTCTGGCCAGCTGACTGGCATGATCTCTAAGGAGGGTTTCTGTGCATTTGTTAGGTTGTTTTTGTCTCTTTTTCTTCTAGGTAGCCCGTGGACCTGAGTTAAGCTGTCTGGTAGCTCGATCACCTTGAGGGTTCTCCACCTTTTCTTTGCTCTTTTTGTTTGTGGTAGACAGCTTTGGAAGAAATTTGCTTTAGTATGCTAAGATCTCACCCTGATTTCATAATCATTTCTCATACAAAAGCCTCGTTGGCTCTAAGGAGAGCCATATGTTTCAAAGACATGCAACACTGGTACATATATATATTTATTTTTTTATTTTTTTCTATCAGCATATATATTAACATTGTAAAAATCCAAGGCAAACCTCAAAAGCAGATATAGATATTTATGCCCACAAACCTCACGGAAAGGTAAAACCCACCTAAATATTTATTCCCACAGCAAAGGCTTTATTTTAAACCCTGAGTTTGAAACAACTCCCTTTCAGATGTTGGCATCTTCTGTAGCCAGTCGGAGGAGCTCAGGGGCAATCTGTGGGTGCCCCTTCCCAAGGGTGTGTGGATTGTCCCCCCATCCTCTGAGCTGGCCAGGCACGAGCCACTACTGGTCTCTCGAGCTGTGTGACCATTGCACAGGGCTCCAGTCCCCAAGGCTTGGTGACAGGCTGTGTGTATTACTGGTTTGTGTCTAAACAGCTTCCAGACTAGAGCTGGCTGCCATCCAGCCATCTGAGAGCACCGACCAAGCAGCCTGCCTGTATCTGCACCTGTCCACGTGGATGTGTTATCAATGTGTGTGATGCAAGATAATTCTGTGTGTGTCAGTGGTGTATTGTGACACCTCCTCCTCGAAACACAATGTAAGCAGTGGTTGGCTTTATTTTCCCCTCCCACCAAAGCCTTTCAGCAACAACCCAACGTGGGAACGACACGGCTGAGGGAGTAAGTGGTACCATAAAGCCTTCCAGCATATGCCTGGTACAGCTCCTGTGCCCTGGTCCAGATCCTGTCTGCTTCTTGAGGGTGCCAACAGTGCCTTCAAAAGTGGCTTGTTGACCTCCTGAGAGCCCAGTGCTCCTGGGTCACCCATCTGCTTGCACCTTGATGGCTGATGATGTTCTTTCTGGTTTAACATATCAATGGTGAGAATATCTTTTCACCACACGGGTTACTGAGTCTTCAGAACTCTGTTTGGACTCAGATGGTTGGATGCTCACCCGTTTCACTGACCCATCTCTGGATGAGATGGCAGCAGCAGCTCTGGGGGAGGGAGAAGATGAGAAGCAGCTGCATTTGTGGCCTGCAGATGTTCCAAACAACAGCAGTCAGGAGATTGCTAACTACCTTTAATTGATCAGCACAGCCTGAGTGGGGGAGTGAGTGGTCACATCTGTGGGCCATCCTTTCAGCATCTTTCCTCCTTGCTAATTCTTGCTACTGTCTGGAAGCTTTCCAGGCTGCTGCTAGTGATCAGAAGACAGTTCTCCCATTAAGAAGGCAGAGTTTCCATCTCTAAAAGGGCTTTAAACAACTGAAAAGAGGTGTTGTCTGTTATAATAATGACTTAAATGAATTAAACTCTACTTAGGGATGACTTCAGCTTGGTTTCAAGGCGTGCTACTACTGTAGGATCTCCAGGCCTTGGTGCTTTGTTAGCTACACTGAGAATCCCATGGGGTTAAAAGCTTGGGAGAGTGCATGTAAAACATCACTGCCTTTGGGGTGATGAAGTGACTGCTCCCATCCTTGGTATTGACAGTTTCCATAGTAAGTGTGGTGGCAATCAATTTGGAAAAGCAAAGATGGGTTTGGAAATCGGGGTTTGCTCATGGATCTGGGAGGTGAAAGGTTTGATAGTAATAAAAGGTGACAGATGGTAGAATCCCTCGTAATGGGATGTTGTAGAAACTAGGAACTCAACTAGGACTGCATGTTTCTGAAAGTAACAGTATCCAGATTTATAAATAGCTAAAAATAGAAAATTCTGAGGGGTGATTTTTTTTTTCCTCTTTTAGACTATTTGTCACTTCGTGAATTTGAACTTAGTCCATTTCTTTAAATTTCCTAGACACCTGAAAACAGAGTTTTATCCCTACCTGAAATTTAGCAGCCTTGCAAGACCTCTGACCCGTGTGTCAGCACCAAGGAGCTTTGGCTGGAGTCAGAGTGGCAGCAGTTTATTGGTGTATTTATTGACTTTATCTGGATGTTAAGATAATCAAGTGTACAGCACAGCAAAACATTGGATTAACAAAACAAAATACTGTAACTCATGATGCAAAGTGATTTTTTTATTTATCTCAAATAGGAATATTTTCTCGTTTGCAGCACAAGTTTCTACTTAATTTTAAATGACCAGAAAAAAAGGGAATACTATATTCCATGTTTCTACCAGAAGTGTAGCACTTGAACAGGAAAATAGAGAATAATTTGTTGCTTGAAAAGCATGAAAACATGAAATAAGGGTCTAAAGTCTCACCTGTCTGTGAGGAGATAATGAGGACCTGCTCAAACTACCTGTTGCAAACCCAGGATACAGTCTCTGCTGGGATGTGGATGAGGTGCAGAGAGGTCTCTGAGGGATGTGACTGACCCAGCACTGCACATACAGCTCTTGATGAGTGGGGAGGTTCATGCCAAGTTGACATGCAAAAGCAAACAGAAGAATGTGGAAAAAAAAAAAGAATAACCCTCCATCTTTTGGCAGCAGCTTGACTAAGCCTTTGCTACTGCTGAAAACCAGTCCAGGACAGGCTTCTGGCAGGGAGGCCAAGCAACATGATATATTGGCTTCCACACCCTGGAACTCGTGTCCACCATGAAGCAGTGGGTGGCTGTATCCAACCCACCACCCAGACATGTGTCCTGGCTTGTGTTGTGCTCTGTGATTTCCTCAGTCTCCAAGGGTTTCATAGAGTTTTCTGCCTGGGAGTCTCCAATTTTGCAGTTCAAGGTCTAAGGATGTTCCTGTCTATGAATAGGTTGGGTATGTGCTCGACTGGCTGGCTCTTTGGCTGACCAGCCACATCTGTCCACAGCAAGAGGAGATTTGGGGTATCCAGGGTGCTGCTTGAATCCCCCTGTGCTCAGCACTCAAATCCTGGGGTCAGTTTTGGGCCCCTCACTCCAAGAAGGCCATCGGGGTGCTGGAGTGTGTCCAGAGAGGGCAACAGAGCTTTCAGTGAGACTAATCCAGCACTGATATAATTCAGAATTAGGTCAGTTTTCAAGGACTGATGATAAAGTTGGACTGACACCAATGTCAGACTGACATAATGGGTTTAAAGATGGACACCAAGAGTTACATATATTATTTGTGATCCCCCATAAGGTCTTTATGTGACCCCACTCTGCCCTTGCTCTGAGCCAATGATAACCCACCTGACTGAATCAGAGCCTATATATTATCTCACACCCCTGGCTTGGTAGCTGGGGCTCAGAGTTGTGTCATCTACAGTTACAAGGTTTGGCATCACCTTGGAGAACAGAGGGCAAAAGATGTAGCTTCTTTTTGTCCCTGCAAGGCACTAGCCCCCATGGCACTGGGCTACTCTGGGAGGAGTGGTTCGGTTTGGCTGGAAACAGCAGCCACTAAAAATAGTCAGGAAGGTTAAAAAAAAAGGCAGAGTGAGAAAAAGCATTTAATGTGTGATAAAGTAAGTGGTTCTATAACTGATTTTATTACTCAAAGTTCAAGCATTCTTTTCACTAGTCTTTGTCTGGTGCAAATGAAGATGAAAGAAGTTGGACAAGGAGAGACGTGAGCACTGCAGGATGCTTCAGGGATCACGTCTTTAAGGGTTATTAAACACAATTTGTTTTTGTCAGATTCCAATTTGTCTGTGTTTTAGCAAATCCTAGAAACTTGAGTTCTGACATTTTGTATATCCCTATTAATTATTCATTCCCGAGAATCTGTTCTTGTTTGACCTTAAGAATTATTGCCTGTTTACATTGAAGAAGACCTGGTAAAACTTGTCATACATTGTCCTTCATGAAAAAAAAATAATAATAAAAAAAGATCAGAGTCTTTCTCCCTGAGTAAATGAGGAAATAAAACAACCTGGGCTGGGTCAATGGTTTTAATACTGGTGGGAAACTCTTAACGTGCTGCAGAGGCAGCAGCTCAGGAATCTGCTGAGATAGCTGGATCTGCAGTTCCAGGTTAAACTTAGGGGTGGCCACAGGGCCACACTTTATCAGTGTTATGCAGGATGAACTGGCCCTCATGCACGGGGCCACCAGAGGACTCCTGCATCACTTCTGCCTGACAAAGTGTCCGAGGTGGGATGTTGGTGGTGCACTAATGTGGATCCTCTTTGCAGGAGCTAAGGTCTAACCCCTGTGAGTGAAGTTAACAGTCTCTCTCTTTGCACACTCTTGGTTTTTATTGGGACAAACTTCCACTGACCTCAAAATGCTGTTGGGTGTTGCTCAATTTGAGGGGTTTTGCTGGATGGATCATTGGATGAATGAGGGATAGGCTGGATGAAAGAGTTACAGTCAATGGTTCAATGTCCAAATACAGATCAGTTACAGGCAGTGTCCTTCAGAGGTCCATATTGGGATGAGCAGTATTTAATACCTTAATTAATGACATAGTGGGACAGAGAGCACCTTCAGCAACTTTGCTGATGACACCAAGCCAAGTGGTGAAGATGATATGCTTGAGGGAAGAGAGGGACCTTGACAGCCTGAGGGAAAGGGCCCATGTAAACCTCATGAAGTTCAACAAAGACAAGTGCAAGGACTTGTAGCTGGGCTAGGACAAATCCCCACTACCACTGCAGGCTGGGGGATGAAGAGATTGAGTGGGTGTGTCGATCTGC